>JAJOZX010002922.1:137500-160000 GCA_023014485.1 Bathynomus jamesi | reverse complement strand
ACTGCAATCCAATGGACTATTGCAATTTACTGAGTTGCAACTGAAAGAAAAGATACTTAATTGTTGGGACAAAATAACTAACTGAAGTCAGAAAATGATTTATGTCGTGGAAGAAAAGGTTAAGATCTGTTTGTGAGCAAGACGGCGAGCATATTGACCATATCTGTCAATAAATAAGAGTGAATAATAATTTTTTTTGTTTATTTGAGTGTACCTTATTGTTTTCTTCATTTTCGAAAACGTATTGCATGTAGAATTCTAAAAAATTTATGATACCTTGGAAAAAGGTTGAATTTATATGGATTTCAAATTTGTGATTGTACAGTGCATCTTTTGGAAATTATTCCACTTTAAATCTCGGGACGTTGTTTTGGGGCTACCCGATTATATATATATATACACACACCTCACCTTACAAAGGTTTCGCGCGATGATTTCTCATTTCGCGAAGGTCAAGCTTGTCGCCCCTCCTCTCGAGTTGGCCTGGTGAAGTAGTGAGTTGAATTCTTGCGCTCTCCACCTCACATAGCCAGGTACGCTCGGCTCATCAGGGATTGTTCTGAGCCAGGCGTCTAGTCTTCTTTTGAATATTTCCAGTGCAACTCCCTTCGTGTTTCTTAGGTCTTTGGGCAACTGATTAAACAGTTTTGGTCCTCTCACTACAAAACTATTTTCTTTCAGGGTTAAGGATGTTCCGTGTCTCGCCTTCAATTTGGGAATACGACACAGTCTACCGTTTCTACTTTCCACCGTTGTATGGAGAGTTATAGGTTCAGAGTAAGATTAGGGACTAGTTTCTCCATTGTTTTCCAAGTGTAAATAATGGTCTGTCTGTCTCTCTTCTTCTCCTTTCCAGTGAATATAGGTCTAGTTCGCGTAACCTTTCCCAGTAATTTAGTTCTTTGCACCCATTGATCTTGGCTGTGAAGCTTCTCTGGATCCCTTCCAGCTGTCTAATGTCTTCTTTTTTATATGGGGATGTTAGAACCGAGCAGTATTCCAATTTGGGTATTATCAGTGTTTTCAGTAGAGGAATCATTACATTCCTATCCCTTCGTTTAAAGGTTCTCAATATATGACCCGTTATTCTCTCTGCTCTGTTTACTGCTATCTTATTTTGCGTTTCAAATTTCGCATCATCTGTCATTACAACCCCTAAATCTTTTGCTCTGGAATTTCTCTGAATTTCCTGCCCATTTGGGGTATAATATTCCATGGATTTTAGGTCCTCTCTTTTTCCGTACCGTAATAGCTGAAATTTCTCGGTGTTAAACTTCATATTGTTGTCTTCCGTCCACTTGTAGATTCTGTTTATGTCGGTTTGTAGAGATCCTATGTCTCCCGGGTTTCTTATTTTTCTACTGATCTTTGTGTCATCCGCAAAGGATGTTACTGTGCTGTCTCTGGTAACGTCCTCATCTATGTCAGTTAGCATGATTATGAAGAGTAGTGAAGCTAATACTGTTCCTTGTGGTCCTGTTCCCTACTTTTCCTGTTATTCCCATATATTTCAGTTTATGTATTATGATTCCGTGGTCACACTTGTCGAACGCTTTAGCAAAGTCTGTGTATAGTACATCATAGTTTTCATTACTTTCAAGTGAATCAATAGTTGTTGTTGTAGTGTTCCATTAGTTGTGATAGGCATGATCTGCCTGACTGAAACCCGTGTTGGTTGTCAGTGAATTCTCTCTGAGTTTCCAAAAAGTCATAGATTTTCTGTCTAACTATTCTTTCAAATATTTTAGTGAGATGGGATGTAAGCGATACTGGCCTATAGTTTTTGGCCTCGGATCGATCTCCTCCTTTATATATTGGGGCTATGTTCGCGCTCTTCAGGATGCCCGGTATTTCTCCGGTGTCTAGTGATCGTCTCCATATCCAGTATAGTGGCTCAGCGATTGCATTCTTACAGTTTTTCATCAGTGTGGCATTCCATTTGTCCGATCCTGCCGCTGTGTGTGTTTTTAGTTTCCCTATGGCTTGTGTAATATCATCCGTCGTAAAGTCGAAACCGTTATACTTTCCCCTTGTGGTTCTTCTTCAAAGAACGCGTTTCTATCGCATATCAATTTGTCAGTTTTTGGGATACTGAAAGATGATTCGTACTGAGCTCTTAATATTTCAGATACTTGTGTTAGATCATCAGATAAATCACTGTTCTCATTTTTTAAAGGTCCGATAGTCGCATGGTTTTTCGACTTTCTTTTTGCGAAATTATAGAAGTACTTTGATTTAGCCTTTATCGCTTCTATAGCGTCATCATCTTTTTCTGTATGCTTCTCGATTAGTTCTTGTATGACGACATCGATACTTTGCAGTTTATAATTTAATATTTTTCTGATGTTATCTTTACAATTACTTAATTTTGCATACATATACATATATATGATGCAAACCCACAAAGAAAAAGAAAAATAATTCCAAGGCCTTTCGTGTATTCAGAAGTACACTGTCAGGGAATGAAGGGAGAAGGCGAGATGACAAAAATATATACATATGTACAACGGGACGGAAAAATAAAAAGATGTAACACCTGATTAACGAGAGTTAGAGGCAAAAGGTATTTTAACAGGATATTGTCAATTTTCTACATTCCCACACTGTTACTAAAATTATTTTTAAAATGGATAAATGCACATTCTAAAATATTCCTTTCAATTATATCTTTTTAATGAGCGCTTTAGAACTATCCCACTTGATACTATGATTACATCTATTCTATACATATGGTTAAATAATGCATTAGAATTATTTGCTGTTCTACACGCATATTTATGCTGTTTTACCCTAATATCTAACGTTTTACCCGTTTGGCCTATATATACCGGGTTACATTGTGTGCATCCGATCGAATACACACAACCAACTGTATTATCCGGGCTATTCTTTATTAGGCGTGATTTAACAGTATTATTATACTTAAAGACTACGTTGATACCAATTGCTTTAAGTAAAGTCGGAAGATATTGAAAATTAACATGGTAAGGTAGGCTAAGGATATTTTCACGCTCAAATTCCTTTACAGTTACACTATAATACACAGATATAATTGAAAGAAATATTCTAGAATGTGCATTTATCCAATTTAAAAATAATTTCAACAACAGTGCGGGAATGTATAAAATTGATAATATCCTGTTAAAATACCTTTCGCCTCTAATTAATTCTCGTTAATCAGGTGTCACATCTTTTTATTTTTCTGTCCCGTTGTACATATGTATATATTTTTGTCATCTCGCCTTCTCCCTTCATTCCCTGACGGTGTACTTCTGAATACACGAAAGGCCTTAGAATCATTTTTCTTTTCCTTGTGGATTTGCATCATTCATTCATTTTACGTGTTTAATTGTGAAATTCATCATACATATTATATATATATATATATATATATATATCTATATATATATATATATATATATACAGGATAAAAACGAAGACGGAGAGCAAAAAAGTTATTATATTTGGGTGCAATGGGGAAGGTTTTGTTGAGAAAACAACAGTCTACTATCAGAAGTCATTCCATCAATTAATTGTAAGACTGACGTGTTTCTATTGAAAATTTTAAAATTCTTAAATCACTAAAATGCTCGTCCTCGCTTTGTATTTATGAATCTTTATGTATTAAGTTTTTGAACCCTAGTCTAAACACTGATTCTGGCTGTTACCCCCTTTACATTAACTAGATCAACTACCTTCTAAATTTTCTCCGCGACCTTGTCTTCTTTTTGCTTCAGTTTCTTGTGGTTGTTCTTTGAATATAGGCGTGTCGGTTTATTCTTGTAGTTCTCCGTTTAACTTTTTACTAGTGAAGGTTTTGTAACAGTTTTATTTTTGAATGATTTTATTTTTGAATGATTTTATTTTTAGGTTTTACGTCTATCATTCCTATATTTTTGTGTCATTTCTATATTTTATTTTTGATTTGATCTTGTTCTTGCCTCTTTCTAATTTGTATTTTCTATTTGAATAATTTTAATTTTGTACATTTGTCTAGGTTTTAACTCTTGTCATTTATATTTTTTGTCAGTTATTAATTTTAGCTCTCTATTAATTAGGCCTTGAAGATGGGTAGAGTTGCCCGGAACGTCGGCTGCAGCCAAATATAATTACTTTTTTGCTCTACGTCTTCGTTTATATTCTAAATGTAAAACTACGTCTCGTTAGGACGGATCCTATTTCATATATAACATATATACACATTGTGTGTATATATATATATATATATATATATATATATATATATATATATATGGGAATGAACTCAGAATGGTCCCCTGAGTTTTTTATGATACACACAGACAGTGCATGGCACAAGGAACTCTTCTAGGATAATTTAATTATCCCAGAAAAGTTCCTTGTGCCATGCACTGTCTGTGTGTATCATATATATATATATATATATATATATATATATATATATATATTAGACCGTTTCACGATTATATGGTAATTTTTCAAATTGAATTTTGATAAACGCACATTTTATTTTTTTATATAAAGGAAGAAAAACAAATAGACAAAATATCATTTTATTTGAATGATAAAAAGGCACCCCTCAGATGGCACTTCTTTTACATTAATGGATAATTAGAGCAAATATAAGACTGAACGAAAAATATGTTTTAAAACAAAGCGACTTAAATTCTATTTAAGACATACAGGGCGTCCCAAAAAAATGTATACACACTTTAACAGCTGATAGCTCAATTGATGTTTCTTTCTTTCCAAGTTAAACCCATTAGAATTAATAATGGCAGTCAGACTAAGCTTTGAACAAAGGAAATTCATTCTAAAATGCTACTGGAAGTGTGAAAACGCAGTTGAAGTGCAAAGGCAGTTTAGGAGGGAGTTTCAAACAGATCCACCAACGCGACTTACCATCACTCGAATTAGAGATAAGTTTGAAGCCGATGGAACTGTTCAGAATGTCCACAAGAAGCGTTCCGGAAGACCACGGACATCGACAAGCCCCACAAAGCAAGAAAGAGTACTGGAAACGTATCACCAAAGTCCAAGAAAATCTGTGCGGCAAGCGAGTCGTGAGGTAGGAATTTCAGAATCGTCTGTCCAACGCATTTTGAAGCGCTGTCAATGGAAAAGTTACATTCCAAGATTAGTCCATGCTATTAATGAAGATGATCCGGACCGAAGAGTGGAGTATTGCGAGTGGTACTTGGCACGATGTGGGTGTGGATTGGACGAAGGGGTTTCGTAGAATACCCTCCGCATTCCCAGACCTCACACCACTAGACTTTTTTTATGGGATACTTAAAAGACAAAGTCTACGCTATAAAACCTGCAACAGTCGCTGAATTGAGAGCAGCCATTGAACGAGAATGCACACAAATACCAAACGAAATGTTTCGTGATGTTTGCGATTCCATTGCTTCGCGTTATCAGCAGTGCCTGGACCAGAACGGACGTCAGTTTGAAAACAGCGTTGACAAAACAATTAAATAATGTCTGTAGATTCTATTACATTTTAAAAATGAAATGTATTTTAATAAACACTGCCTTTATAATTATTTAAAGTGTGTATACATTTTTTTGGGACGCCCTGTATATTGATTAAGAATATAGGGATTTCAGTGGCTGAGGGACCTCCTTTCTCTGATTTTCAATGATTTGAAAGGCCAGTTGTCTCTCTTCCTCACTCTTTGTGAGCTTCTCATTAAACTCTGTAGCCAGTTTGACTCCTCGTTCAGCACAGTCGTTGATTACTTTGACTGCCATGACCCGATTACGGTGCTCCTCAATGTCTTCAAGTTTCTTGGGAATTTCTATTTTCAAACACTTGAAGAAGTCTTGTGTTTGAGTTGTGACAAAACTGGTAATCTTTAAGTCATTGGGGTTTTGCAACATTCGGGGGTCCACCTTTCTTGCCCTCACTTTTCGAGGAGGCGCGTGGTGAAGGTTGTGGAGCATTAGAACCTTATCATCTTCAGTCACGAGGTTTGAGAAAAAGCCAAATCCTACAAGATCCTCACTCAAGTACCAACCATGGTTCTGAAGTTTTTTGAGGGTTGTAGCACCCACTTCTTTATCAACCTGGATCTTGTAGATATGTAGCATCTTGAGGAGGGCCAAATCATTTGCTGGAGCATCAATTCCAACTGGAGATGTATACCAAGCTTGAAGATAAACTGTAACTGAAAAGGCGTTTATTCGTATCAGAGCTTGTTTTTCATGAGGGGTGAGAAGGAATTGGTTCCTAAATAAGTAAATTTTTAAGGAATAGATGCCCTTTCCCATCCATCTAGCTCTGCTGTAAGCTCCTGGGTAGTGGAATCTGCTATCAGAGCCTTTATTTGTTTTAGGCATTGGACAACCAAGGAAGATAAGTGCAAGTTCTAAGTATTCCCTGTAGTCACCTCGAGTGTGGCCCTCTTGAAGTTTGGAGTTGATGAAAGAAATAAGCTTGTCTCTGTGCTTCAAGATCCAATGATCTAAAGATTCTGAGGTGAGATCATTGGGTTCATAGGGCTTGTAATTCTGCTGATCAATGTTATCCCAACAATCTCTGAATCGATTGAATAAGGGAATTTGTGGACCCGAAGAAGAGAAAAACATGTCAAAAACTGCAGTGATAAGAAGCTCGTGGATATGGTGGCGGCATGCCAGAAAAAGGAGTGATCTCTGAAGGGCCGTTTGGATGATGGTACAAGTCCCAGCATGGATACCTGTATTGCTTGCAGTAGTATCAAAACAAAGGCCTGCTACCCACTCATTTACTTGAGGCCATTGCTTCAAGACATCTAAAACTGCTCTCCCCATTTCTTCTCCCGTTCCAGAAATAAGCTTTGGAATAGACAGTAATTTTTCTAATTAGTTACCCATCATAATTCAATTGTAAACCACATTAATACTAATTTTATGTATACTGTATTATTTTATTGTATGTAAACATAATTAATTATATATCACAATTGTCAGTTAATTATTTATATTCAAATAATTATTTTAATCTAATACCATGTCCATTTTGCAAATAAATAATAGAAATTCTCTGATAATATGTGTTTTTCTTCTACTACTTCTTTCACCATCTTTCTCTACAAAAAAAAAAAAAAAATGGTGTCAATAATCCAGCAGGGTTGAAAGCACCTTAAACAGAAAAAAAAACAATAGAAATTCACTCCAACATTCCCTTTCTTCTACTACTTCTTTCACCACCTTTCTCTACAAAAAAAAAAAATGGTGTCAATAATCCAGCAGGGTTGAAAGTACCTTAAACAGAAAAAAAACAAAATAGAAATCCAAGGGTTATATTTTCCATCCTTGGTACTGTCGCAGTTTCGCCTAACGGACTCAATACGGCTAGTGAGATAATCACTGGTTGGCACTTAACCAGCGGCAGTGCTTATGGCTACATCATCCAGGTTAACCTATACCGGATAGATGCGCTACGGTCCCAAGCCGTAGCTTGCCTAGGTCCAACGACGACGACGAAAACCAACATCCTTTTTTGAAGATGATGATGAGAGTGCTCTGTAGAACAATTCATCACCAGATGATTCTTCACTTCCTCCTGAACCGGAATTTTCACATTGGTTGAGATCCACAACCTTTGTCAATTGCCTCATTTCTTCCTTTGATTTCCTGCGAAGTTTTTCCATTCTTTCCATGCTAATCTGTCGTGCTTTTGCCTTTCTTGAAAACTCCTTGTCTTCTGGACCCATAATCATTTTCCGATCGTTCCTTTGATCTTTAAGAAAATCTTTATCCTCCTGCAATTTTATTTCTGTTTCCACTTCTGAATGAGCTACATCGAAAAGCTTCTTTAAGCTGGTGACAAATTCTGCTTCATTCTTCTCTTGGGTAGGAGTTCGAGTTCGGTTCTTGACCAGCCCTTCATGCTCATTGTAAAGCCTTTTAAGCTTTGAGACAATATAAGGCTTGTGGGATGTAATTAATGAGGCTTTTTCCCACATAGCAATAACTTCGTTGGCTACAGTTGCGCAAGCTACAGAGACATTTTGCTTTCCCACCTTAATGTGATAAAAAAGACGTTTAAGGACATCACTGTTAGTTGGAAGCTGCTTCTCAGAAAAACCTCTTCCAGCACTTGTCCAACCAACCAGACTTCACACTTGTTTCTGGTTTTTGCCATAATTCTGAGGGAAAAAGTTTTACCACCTGTTAGTCTTAATAATAATATAATATAATCATTAATCACTCACCTAAATTATATTATGACTTGATTACTGTAAGAAAGTTGTAAAGTAACATGAAGTAACCTTTCTAGAACAGTAAACTTGTGAAAATATCAGTAATTATAGATGAAAAAGCAATAAAACATCATATAATCCATAAAGGGAAAAATGGAAATTCTAGAATAGTTATCCTGAAGGAAGAATTTTCTAGAATTTTCTCTAAAGAATATAGGGGGGTTACTGGACCATTCCTGAAAATGACCTACTTATCTTCCAATTTTATTTATGAATTTTATATACCAAATTTAAGAGGACATCACAAAATAAATAAATATATTTGCCAGAAAAATGAAAATTTTCTCATGAGGGGTAAAATAGATATGCATTGAGGGTGGGATAACAATAAGCTCTTGTCTTAATATTTGCATGAAGTCTTTATTCATGACATATTACTTTTTTAGTATGTGTGCGTTGAGCCATCATAAATTTCGATTTTTCGAAACGGCCTAATATATATATATATTATATATATATATATATATATATATATATATGAAAAATTATTTCACGAAAGTGACACGTGAAAAATATTTATGATGAATAAAACCACGAAGGGAAAAGAAACACAAAGGGGTGCTCAAGCGCTTTCGTCTAATGTGTTCCTGAGGATGTCATTAGACGAAAGCGCTTGAGCACCCCTTTGTGTTTCTTTTCCCTTCGTGGTTTTATTCATCATATATATATATATATAATATATATATAATATATATATATATATAATATATACGGTGTATATATATAGCGAATTTATTAATATACACGAGGTAATTTTTTATAGACACCATTTTGTATATCGTATTTTTTTTCTCTTTCGACCATATTTATTATTATTATTATAACCCTGACTTAACGTCTTTTGTTTGGTTTATCCGCATTTATTGCAGCCTCCCACACAGCCACAGCAATTACAACCCCCCCACCCCCACCACCCACAGCCACCATCACAACAACAACCGCCAGAATCTGAAGAGGAACAGAAACAACAACTCAAACCAGAGTTACAACTACAACAACAACAACAAAAACAGCCAAAGTTGAAGAAGAAGCCGACCAAAAAGGACATCGAAAGAGACGGATCTTCATCGTTAGTAACTCTCTCTTTGAGCCCTTCGTCACTGACTGAACAGACTGCTGGTGGAACATCATCGTCGGTACGTTCTCTACAGAATACTTAAAAGATCCTCCAAATTACTGTTCTACCATCGGATTATACCCCTCCATATAGCTCCTCCTCTGAATGTGACCGAACCAACTATAATGAATGTTTATCCGAGCACACATTTAATTAATTCAGTCTTCTCCCGAATGTAACTTCGCTTAAATCCCCTTTTTTTCATTTAAAAAAAAAAATCACGTCTTTAAACATGGAATGCCACCAGTTAAAGCGCTCTTCCTCCAACCTCAAACGCTCTTCCCTCTTATCTTCGAGATATGTTTCGAACTATATATATATATATTCTGTACTGTCTATACAAATCTCTCTCTCTCTCTCTCTCTCTGGAGATCCACCTTCGAGCACCAGCTTCTATGTTACTGTTCAAATTTTCACTGGTTTCACACCCTAAAAAATATTTCTAAAACCGATTTTAATACTGCTTCGAATGTCACTGAAAATTTGTCCATAATTATGCTGCAATTTCTCGTGTTTTGAAATTCAATAGTGTTTAATTAATTTATATATTTTTCATTTCTACATTTATATTTTTTTTGTTTTTTAATTATTATTATTATAATATAGTGTCCTCCGTAGTTCATTTTCTCTCATTCGCTTTAATGTCTATATTCTTCAAGTTTTCAGCATTCACACGCCTTATCTACGTTTCTAGTCTCTTCCCATTGCTTATTTTCACGCTGGGAATGTTCCTGATTATGTAAAAAGCCATTTATTTATGTCTTTCGTTCCTCCACATGAAAATTTCTTTCTACTCCCTCCTCCCCTCCGTCTCTTCTCTCTCTCCACTTTATATCTACCTCTTTCGCTCTCTCATTTACTTTTATAGAGCTCTCCCTTACCGTTCGTTCTCTCATATACTTCTCGTTCTCTCTTATCGTTCACGCCTCCATCTCTCGCTCTCTCCCCAACATCTTTCTCCTTAATCTTCCTATCTCTCGTTATCTAACACTTCTATTTCTCTCCGCGTTCGCGTCTCTATTTCACTTTATCTTCCCTTTTCTTTTCACTCATTCCTCATATTCGTCTGAATCTCTGTCTGTCCTCTTCTTTTTATGATCAGAATTGGTAATAAGCACCGACTTCGTAACAAACACAAAACCTGCAGATTAATTAAATTTACGATCACACCCGTTAATCAATGGCTTCTCTTCACTTTCCCGCCCTTTAATGACTATAGTGCCGCTTTTGAATGTTTTTTCCATGTTATATATATATATATTAGTTCTTATTTAGTTTTTATTTATAAATCTTTTAAATTTATATCTAAATATGTACATCATGTTAATTACAACCTAAAAGAAATTCATAAGTGTCAATTTGCATTGTTAAAAGTGGGGATCGGTTGGCAAAGACCGTCAAAAGGTAGTTTAAAAATGGCTTAAAAGTGGATTACAAAAATAGGGTTAGAAGTGAAAGTGACTTACAGTGGGATGGATTCAGCCATTTGATTTTTCTACACTTTTTTTTTGCAGAGTTGTTGAATATTTTTTTTCAGTTTTTTAAAATTATTTAATTAATGTTTCATTAATTTAAAGTTTTTTTTGTTTTGTTTTTTAAGCTGACGCGTATGCTGGCGTAAATCAAACATTTTGTTACCGAATATTTCGTATTAAAAGACTGAAATTATTTTAATTTAGGAAAAGATGTTAAGTAACAATTAAACAATTTCCAAATTTAATATCAAATTCTCGTTAATTTGAATTACAATTTTAATAAATAAGTAAAAACATTAATTTAACTATTGAACATCAAACACAAAATTAAAATTCTGAGACTATTTATACTTATTTCTCGAATTTTAGCTTAGCAGCCGAGAATTCCATAAGGACTGTGGTCCTCGAGGGTTGCCACCCTGAATTTCAGCTTGCGGTCGAAAGTCCCTGCAAAATTCTAACCTATGGTTAGCCGATTTTCGGATTTTTTTCGGTTTTAGGTCCGGCATTGGATTTTTTCATATATTTGGTATAGACGTAGATTTTTACGCAGATTCCATTTCCGCAATCCGTTTCTTGGAGAAATAAACACGAAAAAAATTATGTGCAAGTTTATTACGTTTACAGGTTTCCAGAACATAGAATGGAACACAAACCAAAGTTTGCTACTTGACAAACTGCGCAATATAGTTCAGCATTTGGCGCACTAGATCTTTGCCTGCGTGTTGGCGACGCCAGAGAAACTCGCGGAGATAGGAGTCGATCATGAAACGGTGCGTACCACCGTGTTTGAATTGGTTCCGCGTCGACTCTATCCGTTGCGTGCGCGCTCCAGTTGAAGGGTCCACGAAGTTTTCGCTGTGGTTCACTGTTTTGTACCTGAAGCTGTACCCTTCGAGCTGTTCGATGCGTTCATACGCTTTCCATTTGTCGCTCATTATCGTCGTTCCCGGTCGAATGCATGCTTTGATGCATGCCTCCAGCGTAGGTTAGGTTAGGTGGATATTTGAATACAAGTTTTGGGCCATAACTTTTTTCGTGTTCATTTCTCCAAGAATCGGATTGCAGAAATAGAATCAGCGAAAAAGTCTACGTCTATACCAAAAACATGGAAAAAATCCAATGCCGGACCTAAAACCGAAAAGACCCCGATTTTCTCGTATATGAACCCAAAATCTTAATCTCACCGCCAAAGGGTGTCAGAGGATTAAAGTTAAAAACTAGAGAAAAGTATTTGCGCTTCCATACACGAAAAACATTGGTGAGAGTTGACAACTTTATGCTCTGATCGTCGAGTTGCAAGAAACCTATGCAATTCATTTCATTATTTTCAAGTTATTAAACGAATAATAATTATAATAATAATAATAATAATAATTAGAGGGGACTCGCTTCACGCGACCCTGACCCTCCATCGCTTTTTTAATGTTATGGCGGGTTAAAAGATAACTTGAGTTAGATACCGCTGAACTACCTTATAAATTATTTTTGTTGGAAGCAAAATTGTGAAGATTTCTGCTCTACTTTCCTTCGCGCGTCCTGAGCCTCGATCTGTCATTAACGTTACAGCAGTTTAAAAGACACCTAATGTGGAATTCCCCAAAACCTACCTTTGAAATTATTTTTGTTAGAAGCAAAAATAGTGAAGATTTCTGCTCCGCTCTTCATATCTCCAATGTAAGACACGGCAAAGACAACCACCCAATTCTCGGCAGCACTGGGATTCGAACCCACGATTCAAAGGTGTCTTACCACTGCCGGGCGTCTCCTGAACCGTAGTATATATTAAACAACTTGTATTCTAAAAATACGCACCCCTACACACGCACAAACATATATACTCGAACACATATATAACCTTCGATTTTCCTATCGCCTGAATTGTTCATTCTCACGAAGGTCAAGTTTGATGCTCAACCTAGGCCACCTAAGGTACACATTTATCTAATTTTACGGAAGGATAAACAGCTGGGTAAGCTGCGCGCCGTCTGCTTTCACCGGGAATCGAGCCCGGTGCCGGTGGATTTGTCGTCAGCGATGCTAACCACTACACCACTGAGGTGCATATACCTTTGGTTTGGTTAGCTTCCGCCCGAATTGTTCATTCTGACGAAGGTCAAGCTTTTCACTCCACCTTAGACCTACAGTTTAACGTGGAATCCGAACCACGCCCCATCAGCAGCCCAGCGTCTTAACCACTAGACCACCTAGGGTACCCATTTATCTACCAACCACTTTCTTTATTGTGTGGAAGGATGAACAGCTGGGTTTTGCTGCGCCCGGCTGCCGTCGGGTCTCGAACCCGGGGCCGATGGATTTGTAGTCAGCGACGCTAACCACTACACCACATACAAAACAAAGGTTGAGTGACACTAGTTTTTCAATTAGGTTAGGTTAGGTTAGATTTTGGTTTGGTTAAGCCCTAGTGAACCTATAAAAACCGAGCCTATCCTTCATTATATCCCCTTTTGTAGTCTACTTATCAGAAAGAAACAATCTGAGGAGCTGCTGCAGGATATATATATATATATATATGTATGTATGTATGTTTGGTTAGGGGCAGGCTAAGTTAAGTCCTTCCCAACCTACCATTACATAACCTAAGCTTGATCTAATGTAGCCCACTCTAACCTTCTTTATATTCCCTTTTTTTTCATTATATCACAAAATTACAGAATCTGAGTTCTTGCAATATATTACCAAAACAGGAATTACAGCTTCGATGCTGCAAATTCAGAAGTGTTAGGGAGTAAATACTGTTATGTACTTAGATATACTGTACATAACAGTATTTTGTGTGCGCGCGGTATATATATATATATATATATATATATATATATATATATATATATATGGTGGTCCAGAAGTCCTGATTCATTTTAATGGATAATTGACAATGTTAATTAAACGAGAATTTCAAACTGTGATCCTTGCATTTCACTGCACAATCTAATGCGAGTACGTAAGCTGTTGTACACATTTGCAATAGTGTCTACAGTAATAATGTTGAATAGAGTACTCATATTGTTAATTAATTGTTCAAGTGTTCTTGGACGATTTTCTTACACTCTATTCTTGAGGTGACCCCGCAAAAAAGAAGTCGGGTGGAGTTAAGTCAGGGGAACGTGGTGGCCATTCAATCGGACCCCTCCTACCTATCCACCTATGAGGCATATTCTCGTTCAACCAATTTCGAACATTTGTAGCGAAATGTGGTGGAGCACCATCATGCTGGAAGTAGAAGTTCATTCGTTTCAGCGAGCTTAAATTATCATGGTATGGATCGATTGTGTTCTGTAGCAGAGTCAAATGAGCGTTTTCAGTCACATTCCCATCGATGAATATTGGTCCTATGACTTTGAAATCATGAATACCGCACCAGACGTTTAGTTTAGGATTCGTTTGGAAATGTCTTCAACCGCATGATGTGGATTTTCATCTGCTCAATACACACTGTTATGTCCATTAAGGTGGAACGAAGCTTCATCACTCAAGAAAATGGCGTGTGGTGAGGTAGGCTTTGTAGCAAGTGTTGCTTGAAACCATTCGCAGAATTAGAGTCTTCTGTCGCAATCGTTTTCGTGCAGTTCCTGCACAAAGGTGGCTTTGTATGGATGGAACTTGTTCCTTTTAAGTATTCTAAGAACACTTTGATGCGAAATGTTACGTTCTTGCACAACTTTCCTACTTGAACGTTTTGGACTCTCTATTACTCTCGTTAGTACACTTTCTGACATTTCCCCACTCGTACTTGATCGCGGCCTACCACTTTTCTTTCTGCCTTTTACGCTTCCTGTTTGTTTTAGTTTTGTAAGGAAACGTCCGACATCTCGCTGATCAGGTTGTGGTTTTTCTTGATGTCTGTTGTGAAATTCTGCAGCCGCATCCTCTGACTGAGACCTTCAACCAGGGTTGCTGAAATTTTTTTGGCAAGTGTACCAAAACTTAAGTCAAAAGGTACCAAATCTCGCAAAAAGGTACCAAATAATTGAAAAATGATAATAAATGCTTTAAAACATATAAAGATGTTAAACTAACCTTATTTTTTAACGGTCAATCTCACGTTTCGGCCATTATCCAAAACTTTCGTTCACAAAAACACTTTTTTATATATAAAAAGACGATATATTTTGATAAGTTGAGACAATAAAATAAAACTAAAATCCAGCAATTAAAACAAGATTTTTATTTTGGCGACTTGAACAATGAAGGCATTTTCCAGGATAATTCTGGCCATTTTGATCCTAAAGTGCTCCTGCACCAAGATCGTAGTTTATAATATATTGTAATTCGAATGTACCCTGTACCGACCATTCTTTCTACTACGAGACGAAACGAAAATTAAAATCCATCAATAATAACTTTTTCTTTTCCATTCAATAATGAACCAAATTATAGTTTTCTAAAGGATAGTTTTTATACATACATAGCGGTTTTTGTTTGTTTCGACAAAACTTCAAATAGTACCAAAATTTTCGGCCGTCGTACCAAACGTACCAGAGGAGGCAAAAAGTACCACATTTGGTACGAACGTACCAACTTCGGCAACCCTGCCCTCAACATGTAGAACTAATTCCACCTTTTCTTGGGGAGTGTACACTGTTGTATTATGTTGTTCTACCATTTATAAATTTTTAAGTTAAATTAATACTACAAGGAATATATCCCAGCGATACCCACCATGAGGCAGGACTTTTGGATCTCTCTCTCTCTCTCTCTCTATATATATATACAGGGTGTTTCATAACATGTGGGACGCACTTTCAGGATGGATTCAGGACCTGAAAACAATGAAAAAAGTTTATAGAAACATATGCCTGAAATCGCTTTGTTTCCGAGTTACAGCCCGTTTTGTGTTCCAGCAATTCTTTCCACAAATTGTTTACAAACATTGCTTGCCGACAATGTTTGTGTGTGTGTGAGACTTGTTTCATGTATGGTCTTGCCGATTGTAATGTTTCGTACACTATATGACATGTTTCAATATCGTTGAGTGTAGAGCCATCAGTCAATCAGAGGTGCATCGCAGTGTTTCACTGTTCGTATTCGTAACTTCTTACCCTGAATAAATGCAGTCCAGTGAAAAACTTAAAAGTTATTGTGTTATTCAGCGATACGATAGTGTGCATTTGAAGTGAGAATGGAGGCTTATTCAAACAGAAATGGCAGACATGTATGGACTTGCCGAGTGTAATGCGGCCGCAGCAAGACGTCTGAAGAGGAAAGGTTTCCGAATCGCCGTCTGCAGGATAAGAAGACCTTTCAGAGAATAGACGAATGTCTTGGTGATACACGATCATTCAACACGCGAGTTTCAGATGGTGGTAGACCAATCAGCGCCAGAATTGTTGAGATGGAGGAGCGGGTGCTGAATCGCGTGGAGGAACATCCTCGTGTCAGCACCCGAAGGATAGCAGCAGCAGAGGGTGTGAGATACACAACTGTGTGGAGAATTTTACTGGGAACAACAGCTTTACCCATATCACATTCAGAGAGTACAAGGCCTTACTGTTCAAAGCTGATTTCCCACCACGAGAGGCTTTTTGTACTTGGTTCCTTCAACAGTGTGCTCGCGATCCTCTTTTTCTATCTTCCGTGTTGTTTTCTGATGAGGCTGCCTTCACAAGAAATGGTGTGATCAATTTTCACAACACTCATCATTGGGCCGAAGAGAATCCGCATGCCATCATCCAGTCAAGGCACCAACAATAATTTAGTATCAATGTATGGGCAGGACTTATTGCAGACAACTTAATCGGTCCTTTTGTTTTGCTTGGAAGATTAACAGGAGAATCCTATTCAAATTTTTTAAGGAATGATTTAAGCGATTTACTAGAAGTTCCTCTTGGTGTCCGATGTTGTATGTGGTTTATGCATGACGGCGCTCCGCCTCATTTTAGTCGAGTAGCCAGAGACTATTTGGATGACCATTTCCCTGATAAATGGATAGGCTGTGAAGGACCAATTGCGTGGCCTAATCGCTCCCCGGACCTGAATCCACTCGATTTTTACCTGTGGGGTCATCTGAAATCCATCGTTTACGTGACACCCACTGACAACGTTGAGATGCTTCGGCAACGTGTAGAACAAGGATACCAGAAAATCCGAGCAATACCTGGAATGTTTGAACGCGTCAGGCAGTCTATGACGAGGCGTGTTCAGGCGTGTATTCAAGCTCAAGGCGGTCATTTTGAGCACTTCCTTTAAAGGTAAGGCGGATACTTGCTGGAACACACAACGGGCTGTAACTCGGAAACAAAGCGATTTCGGGCATATATTTCATTAAACTTTTTTCATTGTTTTCAGGTCCTGAATCCATCCTGACTGTGCGTTTCACATGTTATGAAACACCCTATATATATATATATATATATATCTAATTAATATATATATAATAGAGAGAGAGAGAGAGAGAGAGAGAGAGAGAGAGAGAGAGAGATATTCTGCAACACATTCAAATAAAAAAAACGAAAGCTTCCCGAAGTTTGTTCTCCGAACAATTTTCATTAGTGTGATTGAATGGAAAAATATAGGATCCTACTATTCATACATATTATATCTATTAAAAGATTATAAGTTCCACAATGTGGTGTATATACATTACGTTTTTCTGATGGTTTCCGTCGACCATTTGAGAACTATTTTCTCGATCGTTTGTTAAGCAACAGCACCTTTAACCCTTTAATGCCCAGTGTGTGAAATTTTCATCGTTAACTTTGGAAGCAATTTTAGAACTTCCAGTTCCCAATGTGTGAAATTTAACACATTTCGTATTTTATTAATTATGAACAATAAAACTTTGTAAAATATATTTTTCAGTTATTTTGGGTCCAATTAAACGATTTTTATATCCCAATTTTTTTTTTTACTTTTCGACTTAATTTGGGTATGAAAGGGTTAAATTTTGAAATTAAAGAATAAGAAATATTGAACAGTTCGTCTTGAAATTTGGCCGACATAGAGATGAGGCATTTTTTAATGTTAAGTATAAATTTCAGTCACTTACTCCCTATAGTTACCGTGTTCTCGGTTGTTAAAAAGAACACACTTTTGAGACATACATTCTTTCGAATAATGTTAGTGGAGGATTCTAACCCCCAAAATTAAAATGTAGGTAATAAGATAGAGATTTTCCTGGTCTTTAATATGATATAATAATTGGTATATAAAAAAAAGCTGATCTTCGCGAGGCAATTTTTTTGCAAATTTCAGTTTATGCTTGAAAAAAGCCTAAAACTCCAGGTTCATACGAACATTGTGCTTCAAAAGTTAACAGAACAATACATACGTAAGTTATATGCATGAATTTCATACCACATACAGAAGAGATGATTTCCTACAAACTAGTATAAAATTTAAAATCCTCCGTTGAGTATTTCATATTTTATAGGAATTAAAATTTCTTTAATATTAAAACCATTAGAAATTAAAAAGACCCCTGTACAGAGAAAACTTAGCGGGGTGAAGAAACTGCGGAGGCGGTGCAGCACACCTAACTTCCTAGAAGCTGTTTTGGAAAGAGTTTGTGTGATCTTTCCAGGAAAGATCACGAGAAAAGGAAACGCCAAGAATGTTCAGAGAAGAGAAAGGATTGAGTCGTGTTGTTGATGGTAAGGGGGTAGCCGTGTGGAAGATTGTGACGAGTAGACAGATGGAGGAACCGAGTTTTTGAGGTATTAAAAGCCACGAGGTTTTCTCTGCCCCAATCAGAGATAGTAGAAAGATCAGAGGTCGGGTGTACCACAGCCATCCTACACGAAGCATAGAGTGACTGTTGAGAGGGATGTTTTGCGAAGCGGGTGGGGAAGTGAAGAGTGGAATCATCGGCATAGGAATGGATAGGACAGGAAGTGCGACTTAACAGATCATTGATAAATAAAAGGAAGAGTGGATGACAGGACAGAACCCTGATGAACACCACTGTTAATAGTTTTAAGGGTATCAGTGCAGAAGCACAGTTCTTGAGGACTACAGGAAAAATACATTCAGGATCGTACGCCTTCCTAGAGTTGAGCCCAGATAGGGCAGAAAGCACATATTTGAAAGAGATTCTGATTTCAGACATCATAAAGTCAAGGGGAAGAGGAGATGGAGGAATAGCACCGGAATCGTCCATGGTTGAGTTGGAGGCGAAAGTTTGAGCGAAGAGTTCAGCTTTGTAAGGAGAAAAGATGGCAACTGAGCCGTTGGAATGGAAAAAGGTGGGGAAAGAAGAGGAAGTAAAGTTGTTGGAGAGGTTCTTCACTAGATGCCAGAAAGAGCGAGAAGAATTAGAACTGGAAAAGTGTTCACATTTTTGTCGGATGGAGGAATCTTTGGCGAGTCGAAGAACAGATTTTGCACGATTCCGACTAGAAATATAAGCTGAGTGAGTCAGGAGTTGGATGGCGACGGTACCTTTTGAGAGACTCCTTTCTGTTGCGGATAGCATTAGAACAAGTAAAGTGAAACGAAGGTTTGTTTTGCATTAGTATTAGGAATAGAATCTGCTGAAATGTACGCCTCCATACCCGAGAGAATCACCGTGATGCGCTCAGCACACTCGGAAAGGCCCCAACCACGGAAGCAGTAATCATTTCATGGGAAATCAAAGTACCACCGCCTTAGGGCCCCCCAGGCAGCGGCAGCAAAGCGCCAAAGGCGCCTCCTCTTGGGAGGATCAAAAGGCCGAATTGGAGTAATAGGACAGGAAACAGATATAAGAGTGTAGTCGGAGGAGCCCAACGCAGAAAAAAGTTTGACAGTAAGAAGGATGAGAAGAAAGAAATAAATCCAGAATGATGGGCTATCTCCAAGGCGATTGGGGATACGAGTATGGTGCTGTACAATCTGCTCTAGGTCATTCAGGATAGAAAAATTCTAAGCTAGTTCACCAGGGATGTTAGTAAAATGGGAGGAAAGCCAAAAGGTGGTGGTGAACATTGAAATCTCCTAAAATGGAAGCGAGGTAGGCAAAGTATTTTGGATAGTCATAGAATTAGGAGAAAGGTAGACAGCGCAGATATATTTAGTTTGAGATTGGCACGTAAGCCGGGAATACGAGAACAAGTTTGGTCATTGCGTACATATACGCAACATCCACCTTTTGAGTGAAATTGAGTATAGAGAAAGTAAGAGGGTACAGAAAAGATGTTGCTGTCAGTCGTCCCAGAGACCCGAGTTTTAGTGAGGAAGAGAATATGAAGTTTAGAGAAGGAGAGGTGTTGTTCAATAGACTGAAAATTTGCGCAAAGGCCATGAATGTTGCAGAAGTTTATAAAAAGTGAATCAGGCACAGGGCCCCAGAACATCTCAAATGGGCGGTAGCAGATCCAGCCCCGCTGCCCGAGTCTGCGTTCCCCGTATCGGCAGCGGGGGAGCCAGAAGTAGGGACATTTATGGTCCCCTCCCCAGGGGACTTCGAGGCTTTTGAAGTTACCATTCTTTTTAAATTTTGAAAAGATTATTTAGTAAGATGCACGTACACGTAGTGATGAATAGGGAGAGAAGTACGTGTTTGAGAGCATGGCATGCTGGACTTCTCACAGGGTAGATGAGAGACTGAAAAAGATCAGCTAAGGAGGACAGTGACGGGAGAAACGGGAGTTCCAGCACTCCCTATCTTCCGCCTAACGTCCCCCACGGAGTACTTCCTCGGTCGATTTCGATTGGTGTCTACAATCTCCTCCTATAGTAGACATTGTTGTACGAGCAATGATTAAAGAAAATAGGCTGTGTGGGGGTTGTCCTTCAAAAGGAAATGCGTCATAAACGGCGCATAGCAGAGATATACATCTTTTTTTTTCATAAAACTAGAGGAGCATACCTAAAATCTGTTTGGAAAAAATTTCAAGATTTTTTCTTTGTGATTTTTGGCGAATTTTTTCACACTTTGATGGAATGCCCCAAGTTCAAAAATTTATGAAATTTGTCCGAAATGATATTCATTAAAAACATTGTTCCAAACACTCCTACCAAAGTTTCACGACGATTAGTTGAAAAGCGATGGTTTTTTTTAGAAATCATCATTTATACCGGTACTACTCTATCAGTAAGAGCAATATTTTTGAGAAAGAATTATTAGCTTTTGTTTCGAGAAGAATATTTTCAATTCTCTCACTTTTGCTCGAACGCGCAATATTTTTGGAGTTGATACACTGACCTATGGTCAAAAACTGGTGGGAATCAGCCGGCTCGGACTTATTCCAGAGAGTTATATTTCCCCTAGTTTCACCAAGTTTCACGTAGATACGATTAAAAGCGAAGGTCGTAGCCTTCACCCTGGAATAAGTAATATGAGCAAACACAATAAGATGAATATTATGAAAGCCGATATTTATTGAAGATTTTTAGAAAAAACAAGATTTCCGCATCCCGCGGAAATATCAATATTTACTTCTAACCTTAATATGTAAAAAAAAAAAACTTAATTTTTACCTCTCAAAATGTAAGTTTTCTCTAAATAGACTACATTTAATTGATACGTGTATTTATGTCTACTTGGTACTGTAAAATAAAAATATTGAATTTTTTTGTTAAATCCACGGATGCATCAGAATAATAATGGAAACCCACATTCTTTGGAACCCATATTTTTCGTTATTATTATTAGCGTCTTATACTTTATTTAATCCAAAACGTTTCTACTATTTTAATATCGCGACGTTCTTTCCTCGTTTTCGCGCAATAAATACGATATTGGCGCTTAAAAAAGATATAACCAACTCTGAAACGGGTATATGGGTAATGAAAAGTGATACCCTAATTCGGCTGATGTCTCGGCGACAATGTCATCGAGATTGTCTATGTTTCACGAAAAAGTCTCCCAAGTTATTACGAGTTCATCGAAAGCGATATGGAAAACGGTGCATCAAATAAGCGCAACAGCAATAAGGCCGGGTCGTGACGATTCTAGTCGCGTGAGATTTTACATTGGCAGAATGGGAGCCCGGCACACCGCAGTGAATTGCGTCGCTGTCGCCGCAGTGTGCGAGGCTCCCATTCCGTCAATGTAAAATCACGCGCGACTCGAGTCGTCAGTCGTGAGTCGCGAGACGATACCGCGCGCGGCCGGCCTAACGAGAGAGCAACGTCAACGGAACGTAATAGAAGAGCCTTATCACGAACTTTCATTCCCTTCGGTAAAGTCATCATAACTCGGGAGATTCCTTCGTGAAACGCGAGCAACCTCGGCGACATTTTCGCCGAAACCCCGACTAAATAAGCTCTTCCCATCATATACCCCTTTTAGAGTCGGTTAGGTCTTTCTCAAATGCCATTTAGTATTTATTCCAAGACAAAAGAAAAAACAACGTTGAAATATTAAAATAGTAAAGATGTTTTTCATTAAATAAGAAGTATTTGACGTTAGCAATCTGCCTAAAAATATAGCACCAAACATGCGCGGTTTTCCATCATTCTGATAAACTTCACACACACACACACACACACACACACACACACACATATATATATATATATATATATAAATGTATTACACAAACTATATATATGGGATGAATTTCAATTAAACACGTGAAATGAATGAATGAATGAATGAATGACGCAAACCCACAAGGAAAGTAAAAATTATTCCAAGGTCTTCGTGTATTCAGAAGTACACCTCGTCATTCCCTGACGAGGTGTACTTCCGAATACACGAAAAACCTTGGAATCATTTTTCTCTTTCTTTGTGGGT
>JAJOZX010002922.1:70000-135000 GCA_023014485.1 Bathynomus jamesi | reverse complement strand
TTCTGCAGTCTGACGGGATGGCTATTATCTGGGGTTGTGCGGTATGCAGTAGATATTACGTAGCCTTCTTTGTGTTGAAAGTCAAATATTAACTTTCTTGCATCTGTAAATTTAGTAGTTGTTGATTTCCTAATGACAATGCACGTTTTTAGGACGTCAAAATCGAGAAAATCAGCCTGTTTCATTTCTACAACTAGGAAGCGCTGCGAAACGGCTGTAGTTATGGCCGTAACATAATCTTTTTGGTGTAAATAATATTGCTGTAATTATTTTTTATATTTTGTTCAATTTGGCCAAATTGAGCATCACAGGGCATTGTCGAGTGACCAGAAAGTAGATAGATGTGTTCAATGTGAAGCAATGATGCGGAGTGAATTTCTCTGAGATACATTAAAACCTAAATTTTACCGTGAAAGAGTGCAGACTAACATCTAATTTTTTGCATAGGTAAAGCAAAGGTTTTAAAGGATAATTATACGACAAAAAACTCATTTTTCGAATTTTGTGGCGTTCGCCCCTTCTCCACCGAACGCGTCATATAAACCCATAATGATTAATTGAAAAAAAATCGGCCCAATAAAAACAAACTTTTATACAAGAATACAAACTGAAAATATTTATGTATATATGCATTATACATATTTGATATATATATATATATATATATATATATATATATATATATATATATATATATAATATATAATATATATATATATATATATTTTTTTTTTTTTTTTTTTTTGTATTGGGGCGTTTACCGCCACTTCCCGCTATATGGTAGCGGATATCATGGCGAGGCGGAATACGAGAAAGAGAAACGGAGACGGAGAAAAGGCACTAGAAAAGGGAGAACAGCGGACTACAGGTGAGAAGTCACCTAAAGCTCAGATAGGATGCGAGATTGGGAGAGGAAGAGGAAAAGACGGTCAAGCGAGAAGAGAGGGCTCTCAGCGAGCATAAGGCGTAAACGTTCGGGGAGGGGGAAATCAGAAAGGAACGGGAAGGCGCGACGACGTACTGACGACAGGGTGGGCATTCCACAAGGATGTGAGAGACGGTGAGGGGCGACTGGCAGGAGGCGCAACGAGGAGCCTCCTGCCGGAACATAAGATAGCCGTGCGTGAGGCGCGTATGGCCGATGCGAAGCCGCGCAAGGACGACCTCTTTGTGTCTGGAGCGGTGGAAAGAGGACACCCAATATGACAGACGGGGGCGGATGGACCAGAGTTTATTTCCGGTGGCATCGTCCCAGGACTGTTGCCACATGCGGTCGTAAAAGGAACGAAAGACCTGCACATAGTCTGAGAAGGGGAGCGGGCGGGGGAGGGGAGGCAGCGAGGCGGCGGACCGGGCTATGCGGTCCGCCGCCTCATTACCGGAAACACCAACATGGGCGGGAACCAGCAGAAGGTGACCCGGATCCGGTGAAAGGTGTGCAGGACATGATACTCCTGTTGAATAAGGCGTACGAGGGGGTCCGGGGAATCATAGCGCTCGAGCGCCTGAAGGGCGCTCAGCGAGTCCGAAAAAATGGTACAGGAGGACCGCGAACAACCCGATACCAGACGGAGGGCTTCCAGAAGGGCAAAGAGCTCCGCGGAAAAGATGGAGGCCTGAACCGGCAGGGGGATACCCCGGGAGGTAGGTGACAATGACGGAGAGAAGACGGCGGCCGCGACACCTGCAGGGGAGCGCGAGCCGTCGGTGTAGATGGGAACGTCGTCCGAGTGTACGGGAAGATGGGCCAGAAAAGAAGACCGGAGGACGGCAGGAAGAGACTCCTTACGCAGGCCACGGAGCGCCTGGCAACGGCAGATAGGGGTGGTCCGCCAGGGGGGCGACAGATCGAAGGAGAACGGCAGAACAGAGGGTGGGGGGATCCCCAGGGACGAGAAAATCTCGGCCAGAGAGGCAGCGAAATGCCACGTGTCAGGCCGGGGTAGCGCCTGGGAGATCGCGGAGAAGAGTAGGGACATCGGAAGGCGGCAGATGCGAAGGTAACACTTCGCCAGGAGAAGGCCCCGGCGAAGGGGCAGGGGGGGGGGGTCCACAGTCCACCTGAAGACTAGCGACAGGGGACGAGCGGAAGGCACCCGACGCCAGGCGAAGGCCACGGTGGAGAAGAGGATCCAGCATACGGAGTGCCGGAGAGGAGGCGGAGCTGTAGACCACACAGCAGTAGTCGACACGGGATTGCACCAGGGAGGTGTACAGGCGCAGCAGAGTACGCCTGTCCGCCCCCCAGGTCGTGTGGGACAGATGACCCAAAAGGGAGAGGGTGCGGCGAGATGTTTGCCGCAACCGCCTAAGGTGTGGAACCCAACCGAAAAATCCGTCGAGGGTCATACACAGGAATCTAACGGATGGGACGAGGGGAAGAGGAGTGCCGGCAAGGGTAAGGGCGAAGGTATGCGACAGACGGAGGCGCCGAGGACGGAAAAGCATACTGGAAGACTTAGAGGGTGAGAAAGCATAGCCAACCGAGGACGCCCAGCGAACCACCGCGTTGATGGCTAGCTGGAGCCGACGTTCAGCCAAAGACGGGAGGCGGCCAGAGCAATAGATAGCCAGGTCATCGGCATAGAGGGAGCTACGAACGGATGTAGGCAGGACCGTAGCGACTGTGTTCATCACGAGTGAGAAACACAAGACGCTAAGGACACTACCCTGAGGGACACCCTCCTCCAACGGAAAGCGGTCAGAGAGGGCAGAACCGATGCGGACGCGGAAAGAAGGGCGGACAAGAAGTTATAAATAAAGGAAGGGAGAAAGCCTACGAAACCCAGGGAGCGTAAGCAGTCGAAGACCGCGCCCGCCGGGTAGTATCGTAGGCCTTCTGGAGGTCGAAAAGACGGCGAGTACAAATTGACGCCGGGAGAAAGCCTCCTGCACGTCATGGCTAAGAAGGAGGGGGTCGGTGGTAGACCGGAAGCGCCGGAAACCAGCCTTGGTAGCAGGGTACTGGTCACTCGCCTCCAAGGTAAAGGACAGCCGCGAGGCGACCATCGCCTCCATCACCTTGCAGGCACAGCATGTTAGGGAAATGGGGCGATAGTTCGACGGGAGTGAGGGGTCTTTATCGGGCTTCGGGATGGGGACGACGATGGACTCACGCCATCGGTCCGGAAATGAACCCTCCAACCAAATCCGGTTATAGAGGTCCAGTAGAAAGCTGAGAGCAGAGGGGTGGAGATGCCGTAACAAGTCATAGGGGATATTATCGGGGCCGGGGACGGAGGAGCGTCGGGGGCGGAGGGCCTCCCGAAGCTCTGTCATGTGGAAGAGGTGATTATAGGGGTCATCCCTATGAAGTGGAAATTCCGGTGGGTCGCGGCGGGAATGGGGGGAATCGGAACTGGAGATGGCTGCGAAGTGCGCCGCGAGTGCGTTCGCGACGGCCTCCGGATCGGAGACGAACTCGTCGTCCCCGACCCGAAGCACCGGGGGTCGAGGGGGGACACGGGTCCCCTCAAAGCTACGCACCTTGCGCCAAACAGTCGAGGGGGCAGTCGTGGAGGAGATCCCGGACACGTAACTCCGCCAGGAGGTACGCGGGCCAGTTTCAGGACCCGACGGGCCACTGCCTTCAGGCGCTGAAATTCTATCTTGTGCCAGCTGGCGGGTCCGGTAGAAGCGGCGGCCGGCACGGCGCCGCTCCTGAACGGCATGGGAGCACTCTGGGGTCCACCATGGGACGCTTCGCGGCCTGGGGGAGCCAGAGGTACGGGGGATGCAACTGGCGGCAGCTGAGAGGATCTTACTCTCGAGGAAGGCGAGGGCCTCATTGACGGAGGGAAAGGCAGGAATTGATGGCGAGATCGCCGTGCCCCTCGCGTATGAGGCCCAGTCTGCTCGGGCGAACAGCCAGCGCGGGCGGACAGAGGTGGGGGGGAGGAGACGGCTCGGGTAAGACACACTGGGAAATGGTCACTGCCGGAAGAATCCGGCAGGACCTCCCAGGTGAACTCCGTCACGATTTCGAGGGAAACCAGGGAAAGGTCGATACAGGTGAAACTGTCGTGGGCCGAGTGAAGGCAGGTTGGGGAGCCATCGTTCAGAAAGGTGAACTCGAGCTCGTCCATAAGGGAGAGAAGGGTCCCGGAGAGAAAGGTGGAGCAAACGTCCCCCCAGGCCGGGTCCCGACTGTTGAAGTCCCCGAGAATCAGAAAAGGGCGGGGAAGCTGAAGAATTAGGTCACGGAGAGAATCGGGTGGAGGGCGTACGTTAGGGGAGAGGTAGAGAGAGCAGACCGTGAGCTGGCGCCCCAAGGAAAGGCGCACGGCCACAGCTTGCAGGACTGTACGGAGCGGGAGGGGGCGGAAAGGGACGGAGCGGTGCACGAAGACCGCGGCGCCCCCCCTCCCCGCCCCATCGAGAGGCGGGGAAGGGAGCCCGCAGTAACCGGACACTCGAGGGAGGGAACGGGATCCCAGAATCGTCTCCTGAAGGCAGAAACACGCCGGACACCTGGAGGCCAGGAGAGAGGAGAGACTCTCGAGGCCTACCAGGAGCCCGCGGATGTTCCACTGCAGGAGCGAGGTATAGGGAGGGGTAGGAAGGTCAGCGTAAAGGATGGTTATGGGGTGGGTGGGCCGATCGGGCGGCCCGAGATTAAAGAGGGAATCGGAAAGCCCCGGAGTTCAGCGAGGGACGCCGAACGAGGGCGAAGGCGAGGGTCACCCCGACGACGGGGCGATGTGGAACCAGACGCCGGCAAGTCCTCCAGAAGAGGAGTCTCCCGGACGTCCGGGGAGAGCGATGCAGAGAAGGGGATGTGAGAGGTATCCAGAATGCCCCTCCCTTCACCGGAGGTGCGGGGGAGGCAGGACTACGAGGGGGAGTGGAAAATAATACCTCACCCAGAGGCATTGGCAGGTCGAGGAGAGAGATGGGGCGGGTCAAGCGCGGGGGCGTGCACGTCCCACCCACCCCGACCAGGCGGGCGAGTTCCCCCTCCAGTGGGTCCATCGACCGGGCCGGAGAGGGGTGTATCTCAGCCCCCACCACGAGGGCCGTCGGGGACCCCAGGGGGGAGCGTGCATAACGGTTGCGCAGTGGGGATGGTGAGGACACCGGGGCGGTAAGGCGAAGGGGGCGTTTGTGTTTGGGAGAGGAAGGTGATGCGAGGCTTATGGCTGCGAGGCTTATGGCTTCGAACCTTTCGGGGTCACCACTGGCGCGGCGCTTGCGGCCCCTACCCCTCCGTCGTGCGGCCCGCATGGGTGACGGCGGTCACGATCCGGAATGGGGGTGGCCGAAGGCGCCGGTGGAGAGGCGTAGAAGGGGCAGGGGGGGTTGCCGACGAAGCATCGGCGTTCGCGGAGGGAGCACGTGGGGACGCGCTGGTAGTACGGGGAGCCGCGGTAGGAGTCCGCTGGGCGGCAGAGGATGGACTGGGAGTAACGGACACGGTGGGTGGAGGCGCGTCGGGAACCGCCGGTGAGGACGGGGTCCGGGAACGGAGAGCCTCGGCGTACGAGGCACCACGCCGGGCCTCGCAGCCACGCAACCGCTCCCGCGCCTCCCGAGCGCTGAGAAACTCTGATGAACAGAGGGCCCGAACCTCCCTTTCAAAGAGGAAGGACGGGCAAGAGCGGGATGAAGCAGGGTGTGGTCCATGGCAGTTGGTGCAGGAAGGCGGAGCAGTACAGGGCAAGGGGTGGGGAGGGCCGCCGCAGCGGACACACAACGGGGCCGGCTGACGGCAGGAGCTGCTCACGTGGCCAAACCTATTGCACTGAAAACGCGCGTAGGATCTGGCACGTATGGTCGTACTGAGAATTCGCACGCTCGTCTCTCACCAAAGCCCCAGAATACCGAAACGGGGGGCACCAGTGAGTCGAAAGTGAGGAGAAGGGGCGGTTGGAGACCGCGATCTATCGGGAAAGCGGTACACCCTCACAACACCCTGGGAGGCGAGGTCAATCTGGAGGTCTTCCACCGGGATGGGTAGAAGAAGAGCAGCGTAAATCGTGCCCTGGCACTGATTGAGGCGGGGGTGGGAGTCACCGTGATCCCGCAGCCCAGGACATCGGGGATAGCGAGCAGAGAGGTGGTTTCGGCAGAGGAACGCGACCTTATCAAAATGGAGCCATCCCTCTGAGGCGAAGGTCAAAACGCGCCGTCCCCGTCTTCCCATGGATCGCTCGAAAGAGGCGTTCGTGGTTATGGGGAGGGGCTTGGAGGAGGGGCGGAGGACGAGGAACTTGTCCATCGTCCTAAGGCCGAGTGAAGCCGTCTGGCCAAACACCACCGAACTTCGAGGGGGCGAGAAGACGAGAAAGGCGGACGGCGACGTCGGGTCCCACGTCCCCCACGGCCGAGGGGGCCCGGGGCGATGAGGCCCGACCGGAGTGGGAGGCGACCGGGGCCGCGGGCCTCCCACCTGAGGGCGAAAAAGCAGGTGGGTCCCTATCGGGACGTGGAATATGGGGGGATCCAGGGGTCGGGGGGTCCACTGCAGGTCCATCCGCTACTGGCGGGGGTCGGGCAGCGGCGCCACGAGCCTGGGGAAGAGAGGGAGAGGAGTGTCGGCAAGAAGAGCAGACGGGGTGGGCGAGGGCTGCCGACTGCCCTTACCAGACCCACGGTCCAAGAGGTAGTCAGAGGGAGGTCAGATGCACAAGCCGGGTCGTCAACGAGGTCCATTAGATTTGTAAGTGTTTCCATAGAAAATTTTTATTGTTGTTTCGCGCCCGGGGCCGCGGGGACCCGATTACCCGGGGCCCAAGGGGACCAAGCGCACGCCGGCGGGGGATGGGTGCCTCGTCCCATGTAGGTACCCCCGTTTCAAAAGGGCCCTTGCAGCGTCGAAAGTTCTCCCCCGCCGGCAGCAAAGACCAAGGCCCCCCAGGGTCCCAGGCCTGGGCACCCTACCAGCCAACTTAGTCCGGCCCGGCCATGGGGGCGAGACCCCCAGCGACCAGCAGCCCACGGGGCGCGCGAAGTGAACAGAGAAAGCAGAAAAAACAGAGGGGGCAAGGAAGAGGGTAAAGAGGGGAAGACAGGAAAGAGGGGGCTGTAGGATAGCAGGGTATGCTAAAAGTCCACTTCGCAACCGGGCGGGGACCCGGCAGGGCCCCCAGCCGCGGCTGACCCCCCTCGCCACATGGAGGCAGGAGCCCGCGGGCGATCCACCCCAGAAAGACCGCCCGCGGGAGGGGGATATATATATATATATATATATATATATATATATATATACAGGTAAAAACCTACAAAACTTTGTTCCCATTTTGAAATCTAACATTCCTGACAATTATGATGAAAACTAAGAATTTAGATTAAATTCCTCATCGGCTTTTGCAAATTGAATTCTCGACACAAATATCCAATAGAAAAGAAAAAAAGTAAGTTGCCATAGCAACCGTAATCAAATACAATTTCATTAAATAACAAACATCTAAATTACTAAAATGACATATATATATATATATAGAAACGACGTAAGTATAGAGGAGTGTTCTGCACACAAGGAAGAGAAATAACAAACAAATGAAAAATATATATATATACTGTATATATATATATATATATGATGAATAAAACCACGAAGGAAAAAGAAAACACAAAGGGGTGCTCAAGCGCTTTCGTCTAATGACATCCTCAGGAACACTGGAGTGAAAGGACAGATCAAGGCAATATATAGGTTACAAAAATAAACATACATACATACATATTCATATATATATATACATATATATATATATATATATATATATACATATATACATATATATAGTAAGCATAGAAAAAATTGTGGGAGGAGCCAACATTTATATAGTCACAAAAGAATAAAGAAATAAAAATAAATATAAATATGAATTGAGAAAAAATTAATTACAAAATAGTGCCTTAGTGATATATATGTCACAGCCTAAATAATCATAAAGAAATAAACAGGCAAATAAAAAAACCACAAAATATATTACATACATATATATATATATATATATATATATATATATATATATAAAAAGACACTTTTAGCACTATGGCCGACCTTCAATATAAATTCAAATGGCTTGTTTATGGAACAGGTCACAAAAGAATAAAGAAATAAAAATAAAAATAAATATTGTAAGTGGAGTCTACCAATTCAAGCTCAAAAGGGAAGTTTTACAATCAATTTAATAGATGATGCCAAATTGATATATATGTCACAAAAAAATAAAGAAATAAACCAAAAAAAACAAATTAATTATTAAAAAAATAATAAAAAATAATAATAATAAATTGAAAGATAAATTTTAAGAGAGGCACACCAATTTATAAGGGAAAAATTACCACATATGCATATTATAGTCACAAACGAATAAAAAAGTACAAGTAAATATAAATTGGAAAACAAAATGATGCCTAGATGATATATAAAGAACAATAAATATATATACAACATATATACGGTATATATACGAAATATAAACGCAATATATACAGAATATATATATATATATATATGCATAAGGGAAAAAAATTACCAAATTTGTTTTTATAATTATTGTCTGAAAAAACGGTAGGTCGCAAAAGAATAAAGAAATAAAAAGAAATATAAATTGAAAAAATTACAAATAATACACGTACACATGTATACCCGCATAACCAAATATATATACATATACACACATATATACAAACACACACACACACACCTACCGTTTTTTCAGACAATAATTAAAAAACAAATTTGGTAATTTTTTTCCCTTATGCATATATATATATATATATTCTGTATATATTGCGTTTATATTTCGTATATATACCGTATATATGTTGTATATATTTTATTGTTCTTTATATATCATCTAGGCATCATTTGTTTTCCAATTTATATTTACTTGTACTTTTTTATTCGTTTGTGACTATAATATGCATATGTGGTAATTTTTCCCTTATAAATTGGTGTGCCTCTCTTAAAATTTATCTTTCAATTTATTATTATTATTTTTTATTATTTTTTTAATAATTAATTTGTTTTTTTGGTTTATTTCTTTATTTTTTTGTGACATATATCAATTTGGCATCATCTATTAAATTGATTGTAAAACTTCCCTTTTGAGCTTGAATTGGTAGACTCCACTTACAATATTTATTTTTATTTCTTATTCTTTTGTGACCTGTTCCATAAACAAGCCATTTGAATTTATATTGAAGGTCGGCCATAGTGCTAAAAGTGTATTTTTATATATATATGTATATATATTTGTGGTTTTTTTATTTGCCTGTTTATTTCTTTATGATTATTTAGGCTGTGACATATATATCACTAAGGCACTATTTTGTAATTAATTTTTCTCAATTTATATTTATATTTATTTTTATTTCTTTCTTCTTTTGTGACCATATAAATGTTGGCTCCTCCCACAATTTTTTCTATGCTTACTATATATATGTATGTATATGTATGTATATATATATATATATATATATATATATATATATATGAATATGTATGTATATATATATGAATATGTATGTATTTATGTTTATTTTTGTAACCTACAGTATATATTGCCTTGATCTGTCCTTTCACTCCAGTGTTCCTGAGGATGTCATTAGACGAAAGCGCTTGAGCACCCCTTTGTGTTTCTTTTTTCCTTCGTGGTTTTATTCATCATAAATACTTTTCACGTGTCACTTTCGTGAAATAATTTTTCATATATATATATATATATATATATAGGGTGGCGAAAAAGTCGCGCGCATCATAGGAATTTTTGGTGTTGACTACAATATATTTTTTTAGGTAAATTCTGTACCCATTCATCGATTTGTAGTACCTGGGTATTCCATACATTTAAAACCAAGCTCACCCTCTCCTCTATTGTTAATTTCGCAGCCATCCCCTACCTAAAAGAAAACAAATAATATATTTTAATCAACACTGAAAATTCCTATGATGCACGACTTTTGCGCCACCATATATATATATATACAGGGTTATTCAAAATAATTCATCCTATTTAAACTGAGAATACTTCCGTACCTATCAACCGTGCATCAACTGGGCATGCACCACATGAAAGAGGAAATCTCCGAGTTTTACAAGATCACCGCGAGAGGGCTCCAAAGTCACGCCGTGGCATAGCATAGCAACAAACAGTCAGTGTGAAAATGGCGTCCGCACAGCAGGCGTTTTGTGTGTTGCAGTTTTCGAGCTGTAAATCGGTAGTCACAGTGCAGCGTGAGTTTCGTCGACGTTACAGAACAGAAACTCACGCTGCACTGTGACTACCGATTTACAGCTCGAAAACGGCAACACACAAAACGCCTTCTGCTGTGCGGACGTCATTTTCACACTGACTGTTTGTTGCTAGGCTAGGCCACGGCGTGACTTTGGAGCCCTCTCGCGGTGATCTTGTAAAACTAGGAGATTTCCTCTTTCATGTGGTGTATGCCCAGTTGATGCACGGTTGATAGGTACGGAAGTATTCTCAGTTGAAATCGGATGAATCAATTTGAATAGCCCTGTGTATATACTGTATAATGTAAAGAACGATGCTTGTGTAGAAGAGCGTTCCGCACAAGATGAGGGAGAACGAGCAAATGAAAAATGAGGTACCTCCCAGCAATCGAACCCGGGATCATCCAATTGCCGGTCGGATATGCTAATCACTGCACCAAGGACCCCGATTAGGCAGTACTCGTAATTTTTCACTTTTCATTTGCTCGTTCTCCCTCCTCATCTTGTGCGGAACGCTCTTCTACACAAGCGTCGTTCTTTATATTAATTATACTCTGTCTCGTTTGCAGTTAAAATGTATATATGTACAGCATGCGAGGGTGCCCCCTCAGGGCATTTGATTCCGCTCGTATGTAGGAGAATTACGAGTACTGACTAATCGGGGTCCTTGGTGCAGTGGTTAGCATATCCGACAGGCACTTGGATGATCCCAGGTTCGATTCCTGGGAGGTACCTCATTTTTCATTTGCTCGTTCTCCCTCCTCATCTTGTGCGGAACGCTCTTCTACACAAGCGTCGTTCTTTACATTAATTATACTGTGTTGTTTGCAGTTAATATATATATATATATATATATATATATATATATATATATATATATAATCGTAACTATAAAGTTTGTTTATATAATAATTATTAATTATAATATTTATACCACCAAATCGTAACTACATATACATAAAATACTTTTATCTCGCAAAAACACTGGCCAACAAAATGAAACTTTTTTTTCTCATCACAAACATGATCACACTTTTCTTAATGCATTTTTCGCGCTGATTCCGAATCTGGTTTTATTTGTTTCTAGCACGTATAGTTTATAGATACACTGGTTTTGATATTTTTAAGTTTTTGATATTGCTATAGAAAATTTATGGATGTATAGATCACACTTAGGAATGCTAAACAACAAATACATCATATACCTTATTCAATGTACTTATAAATAAAGAATATATACATTATTTTATTAAAAGCGCTGTGTGTGTGATTTCCTTTCGTAAATTTGGCCTGGATTGTCACGATACAGCATCCAACAATGGTCCGCCATCGTGCTTTCATTCCAATATCCTTGGTAGCGCTTCTCCATCATCTGAATATCTTGATGGAAGCGCTCTCCTTGCTCGTCACTCACTGCACCAAGGTTTTCAGGAAAGAAATCTAAGTGGGAATGCAGGAAGTGAATTTTTAATGACATTCGACACTCCATTTCTTTGAAGGCATCAAGGAGGTTCTTGACTCCATCCTTATACGCAGGTGACTTGTTGCTTCCAAGAAAGTTTTCACATATCCATTTGAACGCCAGCCAAGCCTTCAATTCCAGCGGACTTAGGACTTAGGACTTAGGACTTAGGACTTAGGACTTAGGACTTAGGACTTAGGACTTAGGACTTAGGACTTAGGACTTAGGACTTAGGACTTAGGACTTTTTCAAATTCAGTGTCATTCAAAACCTCCCTTATTTGTGGCCCAACAAAAATTCCTTCCTTCAATTTTGCTGCAGTAACCTTCGGAAATTTCCTTGAAAGGTATTGGAACCCTTCAGAATTGAATTTACCCATTGCTTTAACAAAATTCTTCATTAAACCAAGTTTAATGTGAAGAGGTGGCAGATAGATCTTTTGGGGATCCACTAAAGGGACAGACTGGACATTGCTTATCCCTGGGACATATGTATACCTAAGTGACCAGTCACTTTTGGTGTAATGTTCTATAGTGGCGCGACTGTCCCACAGGCAAAGGAAACAACAAAATTTTGTGAATCCTGACTGCATACCCATAAGCATTCCTATAACTTTTAGATCTCCACAAACATTCCATTGATGACTGTCGTATTTGATTGCCTTAAGTAGTATATCCATATTGTCATATGTCTCTTAGATGGACGGAATGGGCAATGGGGATGGATGGCATTATATTACCATTATGCAAAAGAACTGCTTTCAGGCTTCTCTGCGACGAATCAATAAAGAGGCGCCACTCAGATGCCACATACGTCTGAGATATGGCTGTAAATAGTCCATTGATGTCATGGCAATAACAGAGAGGACCGTCTACTGAAAAGAATGCTGTTAATTCAAAATTCCGCTTTCGGTAGTAACTAATACGAACATTGTTCTCAAGTAAATTGTTCTCCTTTAGTCTTGAGGCGAGAAGCTCTGATTTCTCTTTAGACAGCGATAAGTCTCTAACAAGATCATTCAACTGTCCTTGGGTTAACTTTTTAGGCTCTAAATGTCTACCTTCAAAAGTGTACTCTGGTTCTGTAGATGGTCCGGAAACGCCAGTTGCACCTTCATCACTTTCCATGTCATCTATGATAGAATCTAGCCTATCACTTGGGGGAATTGGAATGGGCAATGTTTCATCATGTTTTACTGGTCTACGTGCTGAATCCAAGTTTGGATATGCAATCTGGTGTTTGTTCTTGGCAGAAAACCCCATTAAGTTCACACTACAAAAATAACAGTCTTCATGATGATCTCTCGGCTCCCTCCATATCATGGGTATGGCAAATGGCATTGAAGCTTTCTTTTTGTTAAGCCAATCACGTAATCCATTTGAACAGCCAGAACAGATTTGATGTGGCGCCCATGGTTTATCTTGGTCACCTAGATGGCAACCAAAGTATAGCTTGTATATTTTCTTAATGTCGGTTGTAATACTTCGTCGCTGTGTTTTAGTTGTCAACTGGCCGCATACGAAACAGAACTTGTCGGGGTCATTCTTACATTGTCGAGGCATGTTGACTGACCTGAGCAAACTATAATTCAAAAAAAATGTACACCAACTTGACACAAGTTCTTGGACTGGACTGATCTTTTGACACACAAAGCACGGCGTTGTTGCCTGAATCACAATGCTGCTAGACGTAAAAGCTCACACCTGAAATACATAAGATGTATAATTAAGATAATTGAAATAAATAAGATGAATAAACTAAAAAAACACAATAAAATAAACACAATCAAATGTTGAAATATTAGTATTTTGCCTATTTAAAATGGTTAAATCTGTGTAGTTATATATATGCCTTCATCTTGAAAACTATACGTGCTAGAAAAGATCTGAATGCAGTTTTGGAATCAGCGTGAAAAATGCTATCCAGCCACCACAAATTTTACTCTGATGAAAAATCTTTGTTGACCAGTGTAATTTGAGAGCCTAATAAAGCCTAAAGCTTAACGTACTGTAATATTTATTTTTACCAATAAAAAGTGGGTGGATGGGTGTATATATATATATATATCGTAAAGAACGACGCTTGTATAAGAGAAATTCCGCGTCGTTCTTTACGTTATTTATACTGCGTGTTCTTTGCAGTTGTGTATATATATATATATATATATATATATATATATATATATATATGTGTGTGTGTGTGTGTGTGTGTGTGTGTAATAACACCCAAAAACACGTGTGGTTTTTGTATAATATAACCCCCCCACCACCACCACCATCACCACGACTCAAACCCAAGACATCTGGAGTAGAAGTTGCAAACGCTACCACCACACTAGAACAAGATAAAAGTTTGATCTTTTCGCTTTGAAGCACTGTGAAAAAACAAAAAATTATATTTCTAGATAGAAAATGTAGATACTTCTTAACCCTTCCTTTCATACCCAAATTAAGTCGAAAAGTAAAAAAAAAAATTGGGATATAAAAATCGTTTAATTGGACCCAAAATAACTGAAAAATATATTTTACAAAGTTTTATTGTTCATAATTAATAAAATACGAAATGTGTTAAATTTCACACATTGGGAACTGGAAGGTCTAAAATTGCTTCCAAAGTTACGATGAAAATTTCACACACTGGGCATTAAAGGGTTAAGAAAAGTACATTTTATGGTGGAGAAATGGAATACAACCTAACCTAACCTAACTTTCTTACGTGTACCAGGTTTGTGCCGAGACAATTCTAAAATATCCAATGAAAATTGGGGGTCCAAACTCTACAATTGAAATAGATGAAACATTTTGCGAATTTGTTTGGCGTCGAAAGAACACAAATAAAGACCTACTTGAAAATATTTTACGAGATATTTCCCAATTTTCAATCTATTCTCGTTAAGCTATTATATATTTCTCTATCATAAAATTTAGTTTTCTTAACAAATATATACATTTTCTATCTAGAAATATTAAGCTTTTTTTTTGTTTTTTTTGTGCTTCAAACCGAAAAGACCCGAAAAGAAAAGTTAATGTAACTCGTCATATATTTTCGCAACCGAGAAAATGCATAACGCTTTCGTGTGACCAGAAGCGACTCTCGTTTAAAGGTTTCGGGTTCAAATCTTGGTGATTATTATTTTGTACTATACAGAAACTACGGGTGCTCATGCGTATTATTCCATCTATGGTACCCCAATGTTACTTACACCAGAGATATACGAATTAAATAGTGCCATTACCTCGAGTACGAGGGGGGGGGGGGTAGGCTAACGAGTAAAACGTCTCTGGACGCGAATGAGTTACGGGTTTCCTCGGTTGTTAAAACACGCGACAGGTCGTGTTAAATTCTACGTCGTCATAGTGTGGCGATAACGACCGTCCATAGAGTACAACATCATAGGCATAATTTATTGACTAAAGCTCGTTCATTTCTATAATACTAAACTTTATAGACACCCTGTATTGCTTCTCGTCACCCGATCGCAGTTTGAATAGAAGTTGAACCCCGAAGTTGACTATTTCTCGCGGGCAGAACAGCAATGTAACTTCTACTCGACAATTATCCTCTTCTTTTCACTTAATGATACAATTCCTACTCGAGGAAATGAAGTCTCGAGTTGCGATCGTTATTATACAGGGTGTCTATAAATTATCTTTTACAAAATCTTTACAGAAGGGTTTGAATTTGTAAGAGATAATTTACGAACACCCCGTACTTGGAAGTTAATTTTTTTATTTACCTTCACCTCCGCGGCCGGAGTAACTTAATGATATTAAGTCATTTAAAAACTTGAAACGACTTTTGATTCCTTTCTTCACGGAAGAAAGCAACAAGTTCAAAGGAATTGAATTTTTCACGTTTATCGATTCACAAATTTGTACGTGTACAGTCGTGAACGAATATTTGGGAGTTACTTTAAATTGATCATTACGGTAACTTAGAGAGATAAGGAGAGATCAATCTATTTTCATTCATTCAACCGCAAAGCAGATGAAACAAAGTAGTCTTAGTCCATCGAGTGAAGAACTTTAAGAACCAACTTCACCAAATGATTGAACGCATCAAGCAACAACGGATCACGCGAGGGTGTGGCATTGTGTTGATTGGATAGTGAACTGGAGATGGAGGTTGTTACCAGAGGTGAAGTTTTGGACTGGGGGGGGGGGGGGGGTGTCATGGAGTAACGAAAAGTCGTTAGGGTTAAAGAACACGCTCGACTTTGGAAATGTAAAAGCTGTAAAATAAAGCAAGTCCGGGCGCCATATTGTCGTGCTCGGAAATAGCAGGATTTGGGAATTTCCATCATGCGCATAAATGGAAGTCATTTACAGAGATGTTATGACAGGAGAGAACGAATTTATATACATTATATAGCTTTAGGCTAATTACCGCGGAAGCTGCGAATAATTTTTTTTTATGTAAAAAGGAGAGGCCAAGGGCGGGTGCCCAATGCCCCCTTTTATAGGAAAGAGCTAAAATAAAGGTCTCTGAGGCTCACGATGCTTATTTTTTTTTAACTTTTGAAAAGGTTGTGTAGTACGTGAAATGCACGTATGTGTTGTGAAGAATAGCGGGAGAAGTGTGTTTGAGAGCATGCTGGACTGCTCACAGGGTAGATGAGACAGAAAAAGATCAGCTAAGGAGAACAGTGACAGGAGAAACCGGAGTTCCAGCACTCCCTGTCTCCTGTCTAACATTCCCCCCCCCCTCCCCCCGGAGTACTCCCCTGGTCGATTGGTGTCTACAATCTCCTCCTATAATTAATTAATTATTAATTAATATATAAAGAATGTCGGGTAATTTTTAAGAGAATTTTTAAGATCATTCAGTGAATAATCGCATTATCGCATAAAATCCGCATAGACTCCGCATGCCACCAAATAAGTCGCATATTTGTCATAAGATCCAACGTGAAGGCTTTTACCCGCAAAGTACCTACCTAGTCTATGCATCAGCTATGCTCTTTTCTATGCGGTCATGCGATGCCCCAAATCGCATAATTTATGAAAGGATACTTCGTGGGTTAAACGTCGGGAATCTTGTAACAAACGCGACTGATGTCGTCGCATAGAGAGAACTGAACCGCAATTATGTGATTTGGACATCGCATGATCACAGAGAGAAAGCAATATTTAAATTTCACTCTAGAGGTGTTGCATCTTCTTAGTACACTCAAAATTAAATCTAATGCAAGAGTGTAATAAAGTTAAAATTTGCGTATCTCGACATCTTGTTTGATGTATATTTAGACCATATAGTTTATAATTCAATGAATAATTCATTTACTTATTCACTCATTCATTTGGAAACAAATAGAAACTAAATTTCATTTTCAGTCATTAAAAAAAGCAAAAAAAATTTTTTAAAGGTGAATGATGTATTGCAATTTACATGATACGATACAATCTTAATTTCAATTTACCCTGCGCGCGCACAATCTTTATACTGGTATGACTTTATAGCATCTGATATATTCTCTTTGAGAGGAGGGGCGACAAGCTTGACCTTCGTGAAATGAGGAATCATAGCACGGAACATTTGAAAGGTCGAAAAATGTTCATGTATAGTAATATTACAGTATGTATATATTGCATAATATTTAAAAACCTATTTCTTCATGAAATATAATTATTTAGGGCGTCAAATATTTTAATAAATGTGTGGTGCATAACGCTGTTTAAATATGAAACTAGTGACAACATTGAATAAGCACACGATTACTACCGAATACCCTCCCCACGTGCCTCATGAAGAAGAAACCGGACACGGTTTGGCATCGAGGCACTGAGGTTATTTTAACAAGACGGTGCCAACATTCATTTGACGTTTCTTTTGCTCTGGAATCTTTACTTCTGCTACTAAGGATCAATAAGGGGTGTTGCGAAAGTCGTGGGTTTTTTTTTTTATGATTTCAGGAGTTTTGGCAGACCACCTCTGAACAATGTTCACAAAAAATCTGCAGTTTCGTTTAACCATTTCGGGTAAATGGGATTGTATAAACCATCGACATCGATTTTAGAATTACTGAACCGATTGATGTTTGACGTTGCGAGCGACATTAGCAAACGAGCGACATTAGCAAACGAGCGACATTAGCAAACGAGCGACATTAGCAAACGAGCGACATTAGCAAACGAGCGACATTAGCAAACGAGCGACATTAGCAAACGAGCGACATTAGCAAACAAACGCCACGCCATACCGAATGCAGTGCTTGCGATACGAGAACCGACTTCCTCGGACACCATGAAAACTCTCGAGGCAACGATGATATTGACGGTGATAAAAATATGAATACGACGTTGCAACTAACAAACCGAAATTTGTAGTTCTCTTCATGGACAAACCATGCTAAAATTACGTTTTCTTTAGAGTACAGCTGTTTAAAAACGATAAAAATCCTGAAAAAAGAAAAGCTTTTGCGACACCTGCTGTTCCCAACCGGTTTTACCAAGGTTCATGCCAGCGAAAAACCTCGCAGCACTTCTTGTCCTTTCTACTGAAGAGTTTTTAAGGTGTGACAGGGTACAGTACACAGTCCTTTTGTAGCACAATGCAAAAGGCCCTATTGGAACGATACAAGATGAATTCTCAAGAATGAATGTGTATGTTTGACGGAATTAGAACATCCCTCAACAAATAAATGTTTTGGATTTACAATAGGCAATAAAGACTCGTACCTGATCAGTTATTTTAAATATTTGTACACACTCATGCGTTCATTCGACATCAGTTTATAAAAATGACATTTAAAAAAAAAAAAAAGCCTGCAAAATGCCAGATATCCGCGTATCATTTTCCTGACCTATGTCAACCCATTAGTGCCCATTGGTAGAATTTCCTACCGACAAAATTGTCATTATTGTATCATTTTTTCTTGTATTCGCGTATCGCGTGATCTTCGCTATGAATCATTGATATGACGCAATCTAAAAGATTGCGTCATATCAATAATTTACATCAACGATTGCTAATAGTGGTTTTCGTCGAACCACACGTCATTGTAGTCCTATGTAAACTTATTCGTTGTGCCAAAATGATGTTATCTACGCAATTTCTACGAGCCTTTTGCGTGGACTGGACCCCGCATGGCGAGCAAAGGTTCTTTCCGTTCATTCTGTATCCAGTGATGGTCATCCTGATCAAGGATTAGTGTCGTGTTTATTTATGTGACCAGAATTTGAAAATGTATTCGGAACGCCTTTGCACATCCAAGACTTTGTGTTAACCTACTTTCATTCTTCTACGGGTAAAATGTTAATATATTACGCGTACCAACTGTACGAGGAAACTTTCAAAATTTACAAACTTTTCCAACGCGTATATATCACGGTATGTCTGTATAGTGTATACCTTAACACAGAGGCTTTGCAGATAATCATATTTCGTGAGTTTAGTGTATTCTATTTATATAATCCTGCAGCACAGCCACACAAGTATTATCATGACACACGCACGCACGCACACACACACACACGCGCGCATATATAATATATATATATATATATATATATATACTAGTTATTCTAGTCAAGGTGTCGAATTTTATTCATTCCAAATACAGAAATTAAAATAATTTAAATGCACCTAAATGCCAATGGATATTTTACAGACACTTCGTGTAAAGAGGAAAAGGCCTCCGGAGGCCTTTTCCTCACCAGTGTAACTCGCTTCCATATTATCCATTGCGTGTTATTCTACCTGCAACAAAAAAAAAAAAAGGTCCCAAAACAAGACATCACTTTGAACATTTGATTTAGTTTTAATGTATTACTTTTGTACATTTAATTTAAAATGAACTTTCCTATGAGACCGGACTTATTGGACACCCTGTATTTAACTAAAATCAAATTCTTGGGGTAATTTTCACAAAAAAAAAACAGCCAAAAGATTATAGAGTAGGTGGAAATATTAAACAAAAGAGAGACAAAGCGCCCCCTACCTAGTTTTAAGCAAAATTAGGCGCATAGTGACAGATCGCGTCTGAACCTATCATCTACTCGCGACAAAATTGATTTCTACTTTACTAATACACTCTACATTACATCAACTTGAAAATGACTCGTCGTTAGCTCGTCTTTGAAGAAAATCTTACTTTAATCTTTGTTTTACTTCTTCGGTAATAAATTTTAATTAGGATGTACTTTTGTTTACTTTTTAAAAATACTTCATCATTATAAAGGTGTTAATTCCTATATGCTTATTGCAGGAGGACGTAGAAAGGGCTTCCGGGACAATATCGGTAGGTTTTCTTTTTGTGTCCCCCAATTTTTTTCTTAAGTTTTTACTTAATAATTATTTTTAATACTAACCATTTTAGCGATCTATCTCCCTGATCCTACCCCCATTTCCGTCTTCACCGTAACTTTTCTTAGAAATAACGCTTATATTATGTTAAACAGAGGAGGAATTTGGATACGTTTGTTATAAAATATAAAAAATATTTTCTTACAATGTTATTTTATACTCATAACTAACTCCGAGTTTAAATAATAAGTTGCGTTTTACTTCAAATTTTAAAGAGATAGAAAAATAAATTATACGATACTTTATTTACCACATTATCATTACTCATAAATAAATAAAAAAATGTCAGATTATTATGCTATTATTTGATGATAATGATAATGATAATAATGATAATAATGATCATTTTCAATGGTAGGACAGAAATCTAAAAAATTATGATATGCGTGAAGGTATATAAATTGACCATAATTAATTTTATGTGACCACTCAAACATCAAGAGATGATCGGCTTTAGATTGGCCGAACCCAGTGAATAAAGGATATATTAAACCACAGAGAAATAGAGTAAGTTAATTCTTGTTCAAGGGGAAAAGGTTAGTTTTTTATTTTTTATTTTTTTGAAGGGCACGTTGAAAGCTCGCCTTTTTGTAGGCCTAAATTTTTAATTATTGGGGCAAATGCGAGACAAAGAAATCGCTAAGTGTATAAATTATGGGTTAAAAGTTTCATTCATCAAATTTCAACAGTGTACGTTAACTACCGTAGCTGCCTAACCGGGTATAAATGCGCCATATTTTCCGAATAAATGAGTATTTTTATTCTTTAAGATAGAGGTAGGGCATTCTTAATTCTCGGGAGTTACATTTATTAATATTCGAGACTTTTTAACGTAATTATAATTTCTCGTATACCTTCCAGCATTAAAGTAATAAAATCTCGTAGTTTATCGGGACGTATCTCTTAAATTTGTGGATAAAACTTAGCGCGTGATGTCAACTTTCGAATGTAAATAACAATTTAATTTGGTTTATTGCTTTAGTCCCCCTCTAAACATTTGAAGATCATTTTCTATGACGTCTACTTTTGTCGGACCGACTCGCGTATTTTTATATAACGTACACTTCGCACGAATACTTAATAAATACTATATATTTTAATTATGCTTACCTTTTCACTCACTAATTCTAATGTTATTTAGTTTTTCGCTAATGATGATATTACTTACACCGCTTTTTTTGGGGTTTGTTCGTAATTATTTTATTGGTCTTTTACTCATCATAAGCGCACACGCCAATTTTGCAAGACAATTTTTATAGCATGGAATAGTTACATTAGTTTATGCTTTTTTATTACGGCAGTTTATACAATTATATACGACTTATATTTAATATAAAATTAATTTTAAAAAAAAAAGATTAAAGAGTGGAAAAGTACCACATTATTTCTTTATTAAAAATCAAATATTCTCGCATGACTCTTAAGAAAAGTTTTAAAAATTATAAATTTCAGGATTTTGCATGATTTTTTTTTTTATTTTTTACTTCAAAAATGCAATTAAAAATTTTTTGTCAATTATAATATAAAAAAAAAGTGCGCATCTCAATGACGAGTATTAAAACTTTTTCTTTAATTTAGTGCGCATCGCTCAACATTATATCAGATTTAATACACATTTAACGGACATTCGTAAATATTATAAGATTGAAGCATTTCAATTAATATCTCTGTCAAATAATAAGGTAAATAGTATTAGTACTATTAATAGAAAATTATAATAGGTAATTCGTTAGGTATAATTACTTTGATAAAAACGATGTGTATAAATAACCATTTTTTTTTTTTATATACTGTATATATAATTTTGGGAAGGAGAATCGCCCCTACTTCTTGCTCATCCGAACTCCCTCTTGTTTAGATTTTTCTAACCACATTAATGTGATACCTTTTGGAACAAACAGTTCATGCGAAACTTCCAACAAAAACATTGATTTATCAAAAAAATGAGGGCGTTATTTTTTTATGCAGGAAGGAGGGGCCAAGGGGGGGCGAAATATATATATATATATATATATACCTTACCTTACAAAGGTTCCGCGCGATGATTTCTCATTTCGCGAAGGTCAAGCTTGTCGCCCCTCCTCTCGAGTTGGCCTGGTGAAGTAGTGAGTTGGATTCTTGCGCTCTCCACCTCACATAGCCAGGTACGCCCGGCTCATCGGGGATTGTTCTGAGCCAGGCGTCTAGTCTTCTTTTGAAGATTTCCACTGCAACTCCCTTCGTGTTTCTTAGGTCTTTGGGCAACTGATTAAACAGTTTTGGTCCTCTCACTACAAAACCATTTCTTTCAGGGTTAAGGATGTTCCCTGTCTCGCCTTCAATTTGGGAATACGACACAGTCTACCGCTTCTACTTTCCATCGTTGTTTGGGGAGTTATGGGATTCAGAGTAAGATTAGGGACTAGTTTCTCCATTATTTTCCAAGTGTAAATAATGGTGTATCTCTCTCTTCTCCTTTCCAGTGAATATAGGTCTAGTTCTCGTAACCTTTCCCAGTAATTTAGTTCTTTGCACCCATTGATCTTGGCTGTGAAGCTTCTTTGGATCCCCTCCAGCTGTCTAATGTCTTTTTTATATGGGGAAGTTAGGACCGAGCAGTATTCTAATTTGGGTATTATCAGGGTTTTCAGTAGAGGAATCATTACATTCCTATCCCTTCGTTTAAAGGTTCTCAATATCTGACCCGTTATTCTCTTTGCTCTGTTTACTGCAATCTTATTTTGTGTTTCAAATTTCGCATCATCTGTCATTACAACCCCTAAATCTTTTGCTCTGGAATTTCTCTGAATTTCCTGTCAATTTGGGGTATAATATTCCATGCACTTTAGGTCTTCTCTTTTTCCGTACCGTAATAGCTGAAATTTCTCGGTGTTAAACTTCATATTGTTGTCTTCAGTCCACTTGTAGATTTTGTTTATGTCGGTTTGTAGAGATCCTATGTCTTCTGGGTTTCTTATTTTTCTACTGATCTTTGTGTCATCCGCAAAGGATGTTACTGTGCTGTCTCTGGTAACGTCCTCATCTATGTCAGTTAGCATGATTATGAAGAGTAGTGGAGCTAATACTGTTCCTTGTGGTACTGAGCTGAGGACCTCTGATTCTGATGAAGATACTCCTTGTACTGTAACGACTTGCCTCCGCTCACTAAGGAAATTATATATCCATTTCCCTACTTTTCCTGTTATTCCCATATATTTCAGTTTATGCATTATGATTCCGTGGTCACACTTGTCGAACGCTTTAGCAAAGTCTGTGTATAGTACATCATAGTTTTCATTACTTTCAAGTGAATCAATAATGTTGTTGTAGTGTTCCATTAGTTGTGATAGGCATGATCTGCCTGATCGAAACCCGTGTTGGTTATCATTGAATTTTTTCTGAGTTTCCAAAAAGTCATAGATTTTCTGTCTAACTATATATATATATAATATATATATATATATATATATATATATATATATTAAAATAGAATAGTACGGTACGGTATGGTATAGTATAGCAATAACTACGAAATAGTATAGTATATATTTGCTAAAGAACTTTGATTAATTAATTATACATAAAAGATTTACATTAAAACTGTTCTAAATCGTTTTCTCTCCAAATGGGCTTGCTAAATCTGATATTTGGCTCCACGCTCTCGGTTCTCAGAAATCCAATATACGATAACTCTCCCGACCTATTTTTAAGAAGTTTCTTCTTTGGCTGACAGATCTTCAACCATCGCAATTTCGTCGCTGACAAATCTGGATATGACCAAATGCGTTCGGTGTAAAATATTCATTCCTCATTTCGCATAATTAGGTCAGCGACAAATAGAAGGCAAGAGCGTTAAGAAAGCGGGCAATTGAAAATTATACTAAAAAGAAAGTGAAAATTTCGTACAGTCAGAAGGGTTGACAATACGGGGTGTAACGAAAGTCCGTTCTCACATGGAAACAAGATATAACAGAATTCCGATATTTTATTTAGCGACGAGGCTCGTTTTCATTTAAATGGAACGGTGAATCGCCACAATTATCGTCACTGGAGCCACAAAAATCTGCGTTGGGTTGAAAATGCACATTCGCGGGTTGATCCCAGGATTACGGTGTGGGCAGGAATACATAGAGGAACCATCACGGGACCATACTTTTTTGATGAAGCCACGAACGGGAATTCTTACTTCAACAACATTCTGGTGGAAATTTTACAAAAGTACATTGACGAAATGTTTTTGGATGCTGGACGAAAGTTCTGGTTGCAGTAAGATGGTTCACCTCCGCATTTCGCTCGTTCAGTAAGACAATGGTTAGATGAGAATCTTCGTGGCAGATGCGATTGGATGCCGAGGTTGCGTGGGATGGCCGCCCCGGATTCCTGATTTGACCCCACTTGACTACTACTACGGGGCCACTTAAAGTCCGTTGTTTATGAGTCAAGACCTCGAATGATCCAGCGGTTAAAAGAACAAATTACAGATCAGTGTAACAAAATTAGTGCGGAAACACTTCAAAACGTAACCGACAGCGCGCAAAGACGAGTAGAAATGTGTTAACGGGTACAGGAATGCAATTTCAGTAATTGAGCGTGTACTGGATTAATTGGTAAGTTGATTCTATCGTTTGTAATGTATAGTTATAACTATTTTCTCGTTCAATTCTGTTCTATCTTATTTCCCTATGAGAACGGACTGTTGTTATACCCTGTATATACAAACCTTTACAATAGCGTAATCAAACATTTTATTTTACTGACCTCGCCCAATTGCTGGAAAACTACTAATAATGTTTGCCTTTTCATTAATCAAATGTTCTGATGAAGCAATCTGTGAAGCTACTCTATCAGCTCTCCTGAAAAACGTGTCAAGTCGGGGGATGAACTCCCCAGAAACGTGCATGCATTCACGATACTCGAAACACACTCAAATTTTTATTTTATTTTATTTGACCGATTATGATGGGGGAGGGGGTGAACGGGAGAGCTCGTTTTAAAAACTCAGATAAGAGAGAGAACTTCCGTTTGCTCGATTTTTGATTGTTGGAAGAACAAACTTTATTTTAATTTTTTTTTTTTAATGAATTACGTTATGAGACTTTCCCCATTTAACTTTTAATAAAACGAACTGTTGCACGCAGCATTTTGTTTTAAAAAGACCTTTGAAATAAAATTAATTGCTTAACAACAAACCATACAACATACAGGCAAAATGCTTAAGCCTAAACTAAACGATCGTCCTCATTTGATTACTATCAAGCATTTTCCAACTTACTATCGAGTATCGACAAATTCCAAACGAAACAATTATCGTAAACCAATCAAATGACTATTAATTAATTATCATTATCAATACAGACAAATCTTACGTATAAAAATAAACACGAAAATGTAATAAAATAAGTAAAATTAACATAAAATAGTGTACATTTTTTAATTAAATTGGAGGATTTTAGAATACTGTACCGGCTAAATTGTGCTAAATACAGAGAAGGGAATTTGGGTAAAATTGATGTTATTATTCGACATATTCTGAAGCCTTGATGGCATTGCGTTCATTTCGTATTAGGAGCAACTGCGTTCAAAACTGCTAACTCTATAATAACCTTGGACTAATTTTTATTTTTTTTACTTTCCTAATTAAATTTTAAAATTAGGTCACGTCTAAGCATAGTCTAACATATATATACAAAGTCTACTCATGAGCCCTATTTTCAATGATAAAAATTCATACTAAAATTAGTTCGCACAGCCCTCTCACTGAATATTCAAAATTATAATACAGTTCGTGAGGTTCTATTCTTGAAGGAAAATACTACAGTATACACACAAATTACTATAAGAAAATGAGAAACAAAGAAAACGTAATTTATTATACACTTCAGGGCAAACTGTTCGAAATTAAATCTACAATTAACCAAGAGGACCTTTTAATTATCATTCATGTATATTGTAGGGATAGAAAAGAAGATTGTTGAAATTTTAAATGCATTAATGGGCTTGGTTTAATCTTTTTTTAATCATATAATTATCCATAATTAAAGGAAAGCAAAGTATTTAGCTTTCAAACAATTTGCCCTGAAAAGTGTATCAAAACCCGTTTTCTTCGTTTCCTCTTTTCTTAATGTCATACTAATTTGTCGCATTTTCATTTAAACACGTCTATGATTGAGATGACCTAACTTCGTATACGCGTTACAAAGTTACGCAGTGTTACGGATTTACAGGCTCACAAAAACCCTAAGAGATCCACTCTATGCCTAAGGAGGAAGTAGAAAAGTAATAGTAAGTTATAAAACGGACGAGGCTCTCTCCCTCCCTCCTCCGTCAGCCACTGCTGACAGAAAATAGTGGTGAAAGAAGATTTACAGGAAAGTAGGATAAGGTATAATGAAAAGAATAGCTTCAGAATTCATTCACACCACGCGTACACTTATCACCATGCGTACTCAGTTACGCATTAGAAGACAGCGGAAAATAAAGGATAGCATGAATACTAAACTACTTAATCTAATCTACATCATGCATTTTTTTTTAAGAATTTTTTATTTATCTTCTATGGGCTAAGTTTAAGTCAAGTTTTACTATTTAAATTTAAGGTTAGGAGAAGTTGAGAGCTTTGCCAAATTGGGCCAGGCTGTATTAGGTAAGGAAGTAGGGTTTTAAGGTAAGGTAAGGTAAGGAGTAGGTTAGTTTCGATTAGTTTTAAATAAGGTATGATTAAGCGAAGGTGGGTTCCTCACTCATAATTGAGGTGCTCCGCGCCAGATGTTTGTAAGCGCCACCACGGGCTAAAACACGTTTTTTGTACCAGCGTGAAGCTCAGTTCCCATACTATCCAATGTTGAGATAATTCGAAAGCTATAAATTTCATATAAACATCTTTGCGCTATCTTCAATGGTTCAAGAGATAGTCTAATATTCATTCCCCAACTTAACTTTAACTACGTTTTCTGGCGTTTTTTATTCTTGGCGCTTATGAACATCTGGCGCGGAGCGCCTCAATATGCTGAAGTACATTATAAGTAATGCGCCCAATTTAATAAAATTAAATTAAACTTGGTGATACGATCATTAATAGTGTTTGGTCGAGATCGAAATACGAACACGTTGTTTGGTTTCACTCCATGATTTACGACGTTGCCGCTTTTCCATTTCTAATTAATACGAGGAAATATGGCAACAAAAGCTGAACAACGTTGAAGAAGATCCATAACACACACTAACCATTACATCATTCTGAAAGTAGTGTATAGTTAAGAGGAAACACACACACACACACACAAGAATATAAAGACGTAATCTTCGAATGTATACTAAATTAAACTACAATGGTCGCTGAACAAGTACATTTAAACCAAAAAATTTATTAGAAATACCGAGTAACATGACATCATCATAATACGACAAAATAAAAATAAATAAATGTATTCTACCTCATTGCTGTGCAATATTCATTAAGCAAGGAGCAACATTTTTTATCCAAGAACACTGGGCTAACATCGTAACTGCCATACAATAATAATCAGTCAGGAGGGCCAGAAGCCAGCAGAGCGTTCAGACCAGAGAAATACGGCTCATTGATCTAACTCATAGATTCTTCTTAACCAGCATCATCGAGAGTCGAATCCCCGACCTCAGTGTCTTCACCACGCTTACGGAGAAACAGCGTTACTCGCAGAGCTATGGACTAGCTGTAAACTGCCACAGAATGGTGTACTATCCAGCTGGTATACAGTTTTAATGTCGGTTCACCGAGTCTAGAGATAAAATCATAATTATATAGGCTCACCGCAGCCATATAAAATACAGTTCATACAATGAACTATACAGATTTAACTAATTTTCTCGTGTTATGGAAACGAGAAGTCCGACAAAAACCTAAATGGGTACTTTTCCGTTATCTGCCCCCTTAAATTATTGAATGCCCGGTTAGGTCAACTGTACGACCTTGACGAGTGGTTAGGTTAAGTCGTGATATTTTCGTTAGTTTTAACAAAAATATCACGACTTAACCTAACCAATCGTCAAGGGCGTACAGTTGACCGAACTTGGCATTCAATAATTTAAGAGGACATAACGAAAAAGTACCCTAAATGATAGCTAAGCTAACTAATTTGTGTATTTATTAAATTACAGTTATTAACAGTGCTTATATATATATAATTCTAATCTTGTTGTAAGTATAATAATTATAGGTTAAACTTTATATAATATATATATATATATATATATATATATATATATATATATATATATATATATATATATATATGTATATATAATATATATATATATACTGTTATGTATGCCAACAGGTTGAAGATCGACAAACGCGGGATCACGTGGATAGATTATTTAAGAAATTTGACCTCAATAGCGACGGAGTTATAACTATTGACGAATTTATACAATCTTGTATGCAGGTAAGGGTTAAATTTAGTACTTCAAAGTAGATTAACTAAAAACAGTGTATAAGATAAAAAATGCGGTTATTGTACTTTTAAGTGCACTTATTATATGCTTCCGAGATTATTATACGATTATATCATGGACGCGGTTGTTCAACCTCCTTCGTAGTTTAAGGTAGTATGACGGAGGGGATCTATAACTTTATGTGGGATCCGAATCATTACCCGACTAAGGACGACCGGGAGTAACACCTAAATTGGTGAAATCTGCGGTCCGGGCCGAGACTCGAACCTATGAGTTTCAGATTCATAACCACTAAGCTACCCTGGCGATGCCGTTGTTGACCCGTAGAGCAGTAATACACCGATATCGTAAGTGGCCCCATACTCGACAATCGATTATATTGATTATCGTATGTATGGGTACAGCATTATGGCAGCCGATATTTGCATTTTTTAAAGTCGATTAATCGCAGACAGCTTCCAAACATCAATGAATCAGTTGAAAACCTTAGTCTGATGATCTGAAATTACTTTCTAAATAAACTACAGGGTGTTCACAATGTCTTGTCACCCTAGTGAAATACTAAGTGATTTTCGTTTTACTTTTAGACCCATTTGAAATGCGTGATAGCAGCAACTATACGATTGAGCAACGCATATTGGCTAATACCTGGGTCCATGAGCGACCACGTAATGACAAAACCATTGAAAATATTCGTGCAGACATCCAGGACAGATTGAATGGTGCAGCTCCTTTTTTGGAGGGGCTGCACCATTCAATCATTTACTTCAACCATTACCATTCAACCCTTCATTCATTTACTCCATTTTTCATAATACAACAACCCACAAGATCCGATTTTTCTTATGTAGAATTTAAACCTGAATCTATTTTCTTCTATGGTATTTCTTGTGCAAATTGATAACAGATATATAAGCAATTTTTGGATCGATTAAAATCGAGTGGAATAGTATGGTGGTAATTATTCGTTTTACCCCTACGGGTCGATTTTAATATGAGAATAGGTTTTTCTGGTGTATTTTGGCGTTTTATTCAAATCTGACTTTCATTTCTTGTGCAAATGAATTATTAAATGAATCGTTGATTTTAGTTCTATTTACTACAGGACATACATGGGTACTTTCCCGTTATACCCCCGCAATTTCTTCTTTCTCGGTTAGGTCAACTGTCCGCCCTTGACAATTGGTTAGGTTAAGTCGTGATATTTTCGTTAAAATATTCTTTAGTTTTAACGAAAATATCACGCTTTAACCTAACCAATTGTCAAGGCAGTACAGATGACCTAACCGGGAAAGAAGAAATTACGGGGGTATAACGGGAAAGAGCCATACACGTGATTGAGGCTCTCCTAGGAAGAAGTGGCTAAGCGACAAAAATAAAAAACGCCAAAAAACGCTGTTAAACTTTAACCCTTTGAGGACCACGGGATATGTGTGTCCCAGCGAAATAATAATATAAATTGTACAATGATGCAACGTTTCTACAAATACATCTAAATGTTTATATAGGTATCGTTTAGTTGTTGGAAAATTAACCCCAAAATGGGTCATTTAAGTGACTATAGTTACTAACATATCTAATTGTGAATACCAATAACACCTAAACGTTTAAGTTCAAAGAAACGTATACCGGTCGTCAAAGGGTTAACTGCGTTTTTACACTTCTGTCACTTAGCCATTTCTTCCTAGGAGGGCCTCATATACAATGACAATAGCTTCAAAGATTTGCTCAGAAGAAAACTAGTTCTAGGAATGAATCACAGAGAAAATAATAATATAATAATAATAATACCGACGAAACAATGAAAAAAGTTATTTTTTTTAATATTTATAAGAAAGAACTATGTTAGATATGTATCTCATTACTCTATAAATAATGTATATGATCCGGGGGTCATCGGTCATATATTTGTTATATATTTAGAACAATAAATAAAATTTCAGTCTAAAAATATATATGGTAATATAATATTTCATACTCCCTCTATATTAGATTAGGGAGCCTTAATCATTGGACGGCTCCAGAAGCCTTACAACTTTTAAAATAAAAAAAGAAAAAAGTTGCCAAATAGGTATTTAACTTTATTGAAATTAGTAAAGTACTATAATTAAATTTTAGGAAAGATGTTAAAAATCCTGCTTATTATTATGTACAAACATAAAAGAATCACGATCATTTACTCTTGCATCATTTGTTTTACGCGTAAATTAATTAATATATAAATGTAAAAAAAACAACAACAGCTAAATAAGAAAAATACGAGATATGAAAACTTAAAATGACGAAATGGAAGTCTGGATTTTCCATGTGCGCTATACGAAGTTAGAGCGAGTGAGTTTGGTGTTGTCCAGAATTCATAAACGTTTGTAATTACGCCTTACTACTAGTTATGTACTTCTACAGTTATTTGGTACTTTGTTACACAAATTAAAAGCGAAATAAAATCAGATTCTTCAGTACTATAATTTAAATCTTGTCGAAATTTTTTTTTACCTGGCCGGTTGGAAAGCCCTATGGGAGGAGAGGGGTGGGTTCTCTCCCAAAGATAGGCCTACAACATCGGATGAAGAAGAAAAAAATTGTAATTTGGAAAGTCGCTTTCATTCGTGAAAGCCTTGAAACGGAGGAACTTTACCCAACTGACGAAGGAATTGGTTCTCTCTCGGATAAAACTGAAGATAAAAAGGAAGATCTTGATGAGGTTCATGAACTGAAAAGGAAACCTTTGCCTTCTATTCTCATAACTAGAGCCCGGATGTTCAGGCATAATGCCTTAAATGCCTATTTTTGCCTTTTTTGGGGGATTTTGGGGCGAAAATGCCTATTTCATAATTTAAGTGCCAAATGTGCCTATTTTAAATATTTTCTGAAGTAAGATACTAAAAGAAACATTTAGATTAATAGTGTTTTGTTGGCAACATCTGGCAGCTGAAAAGCCATACTACAACACAAGATTCTTACTCGTAACCTAAACATCAGTGAATACACGTCGCAATGCCTAAAGTCAGTGCATCTTCAAGTAAGAAGTTAACTAATCTTGTCAGAGAGTTTGGAAGTGATGTTTTTCCACCGATGGCTGTCTTATTTTGCAAGATATGAGAAAAATCTAAACTTTGACAAAAAGTACTTTGTCTCTCAACATATACAGACTGCTAAACACACATCTGCTGCTGAGAAAGGTAAAAAACTAATTTTTTTAAATTCTGTAGTGCTGATGTCAATATTATGTTACTTTGTATATGTTACTATTAAGAACATGTTCTACATCGTTGTTATACGTTCTCATTGTGAGTTTACTTTTTGAAAATAAATGCCTTTTTTGTGCCTTTTTTGCAGTTTTATTTTCCATTTTTGCCTGCCTATTTTAAGTTTTTTTAGTGCCTAAACATCCGGGCTCTACTCATAACATTCCAAAACACCGCACCGTACTTTACATCTTATGAAAATGGTCGATGTACTTCAGTCTTCGAAGCCTGGTACTCCCAGTCCAATTTTCATTAGAAAAGATTTCTCCAATCCAGCGTCAACCAACAAAATTATCTCTAAATCAAAATCCGAACTGCGGCACTGCGTCTCATAAACGGAGAAATTCCAGTGAAGCATATTCTGGACACAGTACAAATCCTTTCCACTTAGATACTTCGTCGCAACAAGATTGCTCAACCTGTCCTTTTTGTTCCAGTGACTTTCCCATCCCTTTTTCAAATGAAGCGAGGGACGCAGAATATATTCCCAATCTTCAACGTCGGAACTTCGATGCTGAACTTAAAAGAAAGCAATGGGTATCGGATGGAAGTAGGTTACGGATGAATTGTTCAACACTTCCTCGCCAGAGACCTTTATCAGTAAAGCCGAAGAAAGGAAGGAATACCAAGAGAGATTCTTTGACATCTACGAACATTGAACTCGTAAACAAAGACATATTTACCCCAGTTCGTGTAGCCCTTTGGAAACTACAAATTTCCGAGGACAGGCATCTCTCTCGTTCTACAACAAGCAACATCCTCCCTTGTTCCGCTACGAATCAGATGGTTTCTTACCTCAGAAGAAAAAACTACGCCCTTTTCCCTCTGTAACTCCTCTGACTCCCCCTCTTCCTCTCTCGAAGAGAGGGAAGAAACAATCCCCCTTCGAAAAGAGAGAGAATTCGTCGATAACGTTGCCGAAGGGTTTAGAATTATACAGACCAAAGTAGATTACCGAAATGTCGAGAAATATCAAGATAGAAAAAGGGGACGTTTCCAATCGTCCTTCATCGTCTTCCGTTTCTTCTACAGTCACCAAAGGGAGAGCGGAGCGCTTCCCTTTGATTAACCTTCAGAGACCTAGCACCGAAGAACCTAATAGGGAAGAAGACAACGTCCATTCCGAGACTGAAGGCTCTCTTCAAAGCTATAGAAATAAGCGTTTCCACGGGAAAATTTCATTACCACGAACTCCAGATTCCATCCTTCATTTTCTTCACGTAGCCGAAGCCTGGCCTTCTATCGTCTGTCTCCTGACCGCCATTTTGGTCACACTTTCCATTTTCCTGATTTTATCTTACCTTTACACTTTATCTACATCCAGCACCGTCAAACCAATCAACCCTAAAACTCAACCCTCTCATTTTCACCCCCCACCTTTTAATTCCTACAACCCCGAAGGGTACGATATTGTACCCCGATACCAAATACAACGAGCGACTGGGACGAGTAGTAACATACAAAAAGATTGATCTTCAAAGTTAAACGTTAATGTATCCTTTTTACTTCAATTCATGATTTGAATCGTTAAACTGAATGAATTACCTCCGTACTAAAGGCCAGGGTCATATAACAAAAGAGACCTACAAATTAACGTCGAATCCCAACCAAAGGTCGCTACATTATCCGCACGAAGAGGACGATCATCCATCCAACAATTAAACAGACTCAACGTCGCTTCGCTTACCTCGTGGGAAGCGGTGTAACAATAAAGCCAAAAAGTACATTTATATTTTGATTAAAATATATCGCCAAAATCTTTCAATTTAATTCATCAATCAATCAAATTAAACGTTCTTTATTTATCACCAAAAAAAGGTTCTGGATTTTTTTCATATTGTAATTAAATTGAAAGTCTGAAAGATCTTTTTTTTTGTTTATATTAGAATAGAATACGGGAATATGTAAAAGTGCCTTTAATCCTCTTACATGATGTTTACGCATTAACTAAAAAAAAAAGCTCAAAGTATTATAAGTAACGTGATTCACAGACTTTTTCCATACTGAAATTATTCCGTTTGGACTCAAGATTATATTGAAGTTTGCTTTTTCTTACTGTTACACTTAAAAATAAATGTATGAAGCATTTCTTGTTTCTTATATACAAAAATAAATAAATACTAATATATATATATATATATATATATTAGTATTTATTTATTTTTGCATTTGTTCTAGCTCAATTAATAACAAATACTATTGCCAGAATATTGCTGAACTTTGGAGGCGATTTCTGACGAATTTTAATTTTGGCGCTTAGGTACCTAAGACGCGGGACCCCTCAATTATATATATATATATATATATATAATTTTTTTTTTCTCCAAATGTAGACAAGCCAGTACCATATGTGGTGCACCGCACAGGTTTCCAAATCGTTATCATCAGTTTTTACTTTCAATTAATAAGACCATAAGAAACATTTTGCTTTATTATATACATCTTATGTTAAAAAAGTATGTTCCAATTAAATTTACAACAAACGAATAGAGGAAATACGATCTTCAATGATACTAAAAGTACTTAAGGCTGTTTTCCTTTCGGCTAAGTTTGAACGCTAACAAATCACCTGTCAGGGAATGACGACGTCAAAATGTCGCATTAATATAATTATGTTAAAAGCTTTGTAATACTTTTATCGAGAGCTGTATGTATATATATATATATATATATATATATATATATATATATATATATATATATATTTTTTTTTTTTTTTTTAAATTCCAATGTGCAGGAGATTTGATATATATATATATATAATTATATATATACAGGGTGTCCCATAAGTCCGGCATCATAGGAAAAATAATAATAAAAGGCAAAACAAAAGCTTTTATTTACAGAACGTGCTCAATATGTCCACCATTGTCTTCATACACAAATTCAGACGTGATACCCAGTCAGCAAGCACACGGTGAATGATGTCAGGAGTAATGGTGTTACATGCCCCAATAATGCGCTGCCGCAAATGTTCAACACTCCTAATTTTCTCTGCGTATACCAGCGCTTTCAAGTGGCCCCAGAGATAAAAATCTAGTGGCGTGAGATCCGGGCTTCTAGCTGGCCATTCCACAGGCCCTCGACGTCCTATCCAATGACCAGGGAATTGTTGGTACAGGTATTCCCTTACTTGGGTGCTGTAATGTGCAGGAGCGCCGTCTTGCTGGAACCATGTTGGGAAATTTCCTTCTTCGTTCAAGACACTGGGAAATGCTTCTTCCTTGAGCATACGTAGGTAGGTGCCTACAGTGACATGTTCATCGAAAAAGAGGGGGCCTATGATGCGATCCTTCCAAATGCCACACCATACCATCACCCGAGATGCACCGTGTTCCTTTGAAGAGATATACCAGTGAGGGTTGTTTTGAGACCAGTAGCGGGTGTTCTGTCGATTTACCTCACCATTTCCATAAAACACAGCCTCGTCACTGAAGAGAATGGTGGACGGGAAATTGGCATCCCGAGAATATTGTTCCGTAGCCCATTCACAAAATTCCATCCGCCGGTCGGGATCATCTTCGCTTAATTTCTGTAGGATCTGAAGTTTATATGGATGCCATTTGTGAGCCTGAAGAATGCGATGGATGCTACTTTTCGACACTCCTGTCTCGGCGGATAATCGCCGGAGAGACTTATTGGGACTTCTGTTAAAATGAGCCAAGATAGCAGTCGCTGTATCATCGTCAGTGGACCTCCTTGAAGGTCCACTGCGTGGTTTATCTTCTATGGATCCTGTTTCCTTAAACTTTGCAACAAGTCTGCTAACACAACTCTGTTATTGGCTCGCGGTCTGGATGCAGTCTGTTAAATTCAGCAGCGGCCTCTCTTTGACTCCGATTTCCTATGAGTAGAATTATCTGGATTCGTTCTTCCTTGCTCACAAACATTATGGCTTGTAGAAAGAGAAAAATATGAATTTCTCCTATGATGCCGGACTTATGGGACACCCTGTATGTGTATGTATATATATATATATATAATATATATATATATATATATATATATATATAACGCAAACCCACAAGAAAAAAAATAATTCCAAGGACTTTCGTCTATTCAAAAGTAAACCTCGTCAGGGTGTACTTCTGAATACACGAAAGGCCTTGGAATCATTTTTCTTTTTCCTTGTGGATTTGCATCATTTATTCATTTTACGTGTTTAATTGTGAAATTCATCCAATATATACAATATAGGTAGCATTTCTAGCCTCAAGATTGCAATATATATATATATATATATATATATATACATGGTGGGCCGTAAGTTTCCATACATAGGAAAATTTAAATTATGGTCTTCACGTGCGTCGGTATTTGGATCAGCAGTTTCCGGATGCTTGGATTGGTCGGCGTGGTCCTGTGGAGTGGCCTCCCAGATCCCCAGATCTCACCCCCTTGATTTCTATCTTTGGGGGCACTTGAAGGCCATGGTGTATCAGGAAAAGATACGAGACATAAATCATCTAAAGGAACGTATCACCAACGCCATTACAAGCATAACGTCAACTGTGCTAATGCGTGTTCATCAACAGTGGGGAACACGTATTGAAATGTGTTTTCAAAACAATGGCAACCATGTAGAGCATATTATATAAATAAAAATGGTTGTCCATAAAAAAATGTTTATTTTTCCTATGTATGGAAACTTACGGCCCACCCTGTATATATATATATATACCTGCAAACTCTGACGAGACGGTAAACCGCAGATTGTCTAGGGCCCTAGGAATCTGAGGAATGCCTGCATAGGATTAGTGAAGGTCCAAAGTAAAGTGTTATTTCGGACTTTGCCTGGCATTCAGGCAATCTGCGGCAAAGTGCCTAACAAACAGGTTTCAACGATATCTAATCTATAGTTTCCAGAAATCAAAATCGGGACTTCCGTAACAATTCCGATTCCTAACATTGATAGGAGGTAAAGGAGACCCCATAATTTAATTGGAGTTGTTATGGACGTAATAGAAGAAGGCTATTATAAAATAGGAACCAAGCGAGGAATAATCAGTTCGCTATACTCCCGTAATCAAATACAACCACGCAAAGAGGTATTCCTTAAATCAGATGTTCCCGAGTCAACCATTTCCTCGCAGGCTATTAACAGTCACGAGTCTTTGTTTGGAGGACAGGGCTTTATCAGGTGCAACTGCACCAAAAAGTGCGTTACTAATTCTCGCAATTGCGAAAGGAAGAAGGTTTTGTGCAATTCAAAATGCCATAATGCTAATTCTTGCTGCAATAAATGAGTTAAAATTTAGCTTTTCCTCAAACTTTTTCTTTAAACTTTTAATTAATATTTTATTCTTTGTTTCGTTTGTTTATTTTTGCTGTAAAGTTCAATAAATATAACATCTTGTTATATATAGGTAGTCAGGCCCGTAGCCAAGGGGGGGCCAGTGGGATCAAAGCCCCGCCTGGAAAATAATATGCACCCCTGGGAAAACCAACCGCAACGGCGTTCCATGCTACAAAAACGCCAAAGCTAACTTGTTTTACTTGCCTTTGAAAATAAGAGAACGAAGCAAATAGACATGTTTGAATTCCTAAAGAATTTCGCTAAAAGAACTCGCCGCATACAGTTATTCTAAAGTTAAAAAAACTTGCAGACTTTTATTTACACTAAATTTAGACTAAATATTGTATTCTATAACCCAATATGCCTCTCTATATGTATCGGTTTGATCATTTTTTTATTTAGCCTACGGTGTTTTACTTGTTATAGTTTTGAATGTAATTTTCTGCAGTATATTTCGATATTCACAAAAAATGACTAAATTTTTTCATTGTCCCCCCTGTCAATTTCTCCGCCCCTCCTACTGATTTGGTCTGGCTACGGCCCTGTAGGTAGTTCTTTGGTCATCCTCAGATTACCTGTTAAGATTTCGACAAAGTACGAAATAAAAAGTTGAAACCTGTTTATTAGGCACTTCGCAGATTGCCTGAATGCCAGGCAAAGTTTGAAATAACACTTTACTTTGGACCTTCACTAATCCTATACAGGCATTCCTCAGATTGCCTGTTAAGATTTAGACAAAGTGCGAAATAAAAGGATATTTCGGTCTTTGCCAAATATCGACGGGAAATCCGCGGAACGCCTAGGCAATCTGCAGTTTACTGTCTCGTCGGAGTTTGCCGGTAAAACACACACACACACACACACACACACACACACACCGCGCCTCGGTGGTGAAGTGATTAGCGTCGCTGACTACGAATCCAGGTGACGGCAGGCGGCGCGCAGCAAAACCCAGCTGTTCATCCTTCCACACAATAAAGATATTGGTTGGTAGAAAAATGGGTAACCTAGTGTTTAAAACGCTGGGCTGCTGGTGGGGCGTGGTTCGGATTCCACGTTAAATTGTAGGTCTAAGGTGGAGTGACAAGCTTGACCTTCGTCAGAATGAACAATTCGGGCGGAAGCAAAACCAAGGTTATATATATATATATATATATATATATATATATATGTGTGTGTGTGTGTGTGTGTGTGTAACAGACTTCAGTGTTCATGAAACAAGGAACCCTTCTGGAATATTAAATCCACTATGGTCCGAATAAGTAAAAGTAAATAGCAATACTAAAGGTTTTCTTTTTTTTTATGATGGAAGCTCAACGCGGGCAACGGGTCACTTGCAAAGAGGCCCTAAATATAGTTTCTCTCACCATCTATTTGCTAAGCAAATAAGACCCAGCTTCGGGACGGGGTCTAGGATTTAAAACTAACTTCGACAACTACATTCAGAACCTCAATATACTCAAGAAACTCGTTGCATTTACGTCGGATAGAATTCCCATCGAAGAAAAAGGGTCACTATTGTATTTTAAGCCAAAATCCAAAACTTAAACCTCAACTGGCAACTTTGAGAGTCCACATTTTGAGGAAATTAACGGGTCTGTTTAATGTGATGCTGATTCTGTCTATCTGTGGAAGAAGTCACGCTAAATAATTTCGTGCCAAAAAGGTCACAGTAAATAATTTCATGTCGAAGATTTTGAAAAGAAATTATTAAGGCAGCGAAAGCTTGATATGTACTTTAAGTTCAGAAGGAACTTCGATTTTAAATGTAGCTTCACAAATCTTGACACAATGTCAAGCTTAATATCATATTTTTATGGCTGCGTTCTTTTCTAATACGCACTACTATGTTTGTCGAAGTAAATAATATTTTACAATCCAGTAGCATAATATTGAGGTTTCGTTCCAAAAAACTGATCAGTTTGCAATATTTTGTTTCATAGCGTGAAAAAAAAAAAAAAAAAAAAAAAAAATTGTTACCATCATGCGAGGACAGTCATAATACTTCACAATAATTTCTTACGAAATAATATGAGAGAATAAGGGAGTAAACCCTGAAAAAAAAAAAAAAACGAGAAAGGCAACGGGAAACCACCTCGGTATATTCCCGAGTCAAATCATAATGGTTCTACGAACGACTACAAATGAAGCGAACGACGTAAACGGGACCGGCAATCAACGCGGTGCCGCGTTCGGCAGGAGAAGCGGGGCCTCTCGGGTCGTCAACTCGCGAGACCCTCATAAAGGATGGATCTTGGGCTGGTACATGGAATTCGAGAACTCGGCCCCGTAACAGAGAAGCGAGTCCAAACCACGAGTGATCCCCCTCTTCCCTCCACAGTCAGGATGGTACTCTTCCGCAGAACGATGACGAACGGACACCCGACTATTACTTTCCAATAAATTAAACTTGGATTCGTACGACCAAAGGACATTGGATCACTACTCAAATGTCAAGTCAGTTGAAGGGGAGAACGGAGGGAAGGATAATGCGTCGCGGACGAAGGATGAAGATGTTGGATGACATCAAGGAAGGTAGAACCTATCAACAAACGAAGGTTCTGGGCACAGGACAGGGTAGCCTGGAGGAAGTCATGATATGGACCTGCCAGTGGGCAGAGCACATCATCAATGTTCTCATTAGGTGGTGGTCACGTGATCCACAGCGATATTATCATTTCACTTTTGTTACGATATTTTAAATACATGTACTAAAAATTTATTAATTTTTATATCCAAATGAACTTCCCACCTTTTCTTCTATAGCGATTTCCGCCCATGCATTTGTAGTTACTTTAAATGACTACCAATATGGGTAATATTAATATTTCCAAAACAAAAACGGGGTTACAACTGTTGTACAGTTTTTGGGAAGTCGCCAAGAAACGATTTCTGAAAAGCATAAAAATTATTAATTGTTAATTGTTAATATCCCGTTTCCTTTGATTATTTTATTAATTTTGGTGACCGTAAAAGTATTTGAGAAAAGTGACAAATTTTCATGCTTTTAGAAATTCTTTTTCGGCGAACTTTTTTCATCATTATGACGACATTTGGCAATTTATTCCATTAAAAAATGTGCGCAAATCTAAATAACGTAATGGTCATACGCACAAAACGCCTTAACGAGTGTGCGTACATTCATAAGAGTGATGTAATGTATAAATAACATTACAGTATAATGTAAAAATGATGGAATTTCAGTAACTTTGAAGATATCTTCGTTTATATGGGTTTATTAATACGATCGCGAAACGATGGGATTTGATTATAGGACCAGCATGCCAGAAACATTATAATGTGCGTAAACCGCGTAAGAAAGAGGTTTTGAACTGCGGTAGACAGTCATTTTTACCCAATTTTACCTTAGGATCACGAAGAAATAGATGGGCGAGGAAGGCGAGTCCCCGGGAGAGATCTGATGGTCACCCCATTAGTCTGGTTATAAATACGCCTTATTAATTAAATAAATAAATATAAATATTCTGCGTTTAATGGCGAGTAAAATTATCACGTTGTTTATCGATGTTGAGAACAATGTAGGAAGTTTTACAGAATGCATTCAGACAATAATTATAGGTGGGTTTGTTCAACTTCGTCCGTAACAACTTATAGGCCAGTGGTTCCCAACCTTTTTGAAGCCACCGCCCCCTTTTACCAAATAGTACTTTTGAACACCCCCCTTCATGGACATAAAATTTGGCAAACAATATAATGATCATTGAATGTTACCGCGTTTGAAAAATCATCACAGTACAATGAATACATTGATCTTTATTTTTTCTAATAATAATGTAATTTTACATTACATTACAGCTGTTACAATGAAGTTAATACTTAAGTTTGCGTGTCATTCAATCCTTTCCCCTAGCGCCCTGCTTACTCTCAACGCCCCGCTAAACTTTACAGAAGCCCACTGTGGGGATACTGCCTCCGTTAGGAACCAATGCTATAGGCCATGTAATGGATGGTACTACGCGGCTGTACGCGAGATCCGAACCACCGGTCGCGACATTTTCTGAACGCAAAGGACGGTCACCCATCCAATTGCCGAACAGACCTAACGTCTCTCTACCATCGTTGATCTAGCGGGAAGCGGTGTTGAAACGTGGCCATGGGTATACCCCGCATCGAAACAGTTGTCGGTAGTTTACCACAGGGATTCATTTACGAAAGGAGAAGTGATAGGGTTTAGTTTTGGGTTTTAGTGACGTAATTTTTTAGAGGAAATTTTTATATTGTATTATTCATTCGCCGAGAATGGGATTAGAATTAGTGTTGTCTGATGAGGTTGCTTAACCTCCTTCGCAACACCTACGGTCATATGACGGAGGGGACCTACGGCTTTACGTGGAATCCGAACCGCGAGTCGCTACTGCGTGGTGCGAAAGCGTTGTAAATATACCATTTTTTATTTTAGTTAGTTTACTACAATCACTAAGAACGAGGCAATCATTTTAAGTCAAATATACGGTAGATGGGCGTGGTCAAGGTATACCCAGACTCTAGTAATCGATGGTACATAGTCCTATTTTAAGATTACAGCCCAATACCCCATTTGTCAGCGTCCGTAAATCAGTGAGTAACACCGTTTCTCTACGAGCGAAGTGAAGATACTAAGATCGGGGATTCGAATCCCGATGATGCTGGTAATAATAAATTAGTAGTTAGATTGAAACGCGTTAATTGGCCTAAGCGCTATGCCATTTTCTGTCCCTCCTGATTAATTATTAATATTCCAGTTCCTTTATCGCGTGTATTTATAATCACGGACTTAATGGAAAAAATAAATGCCTTAATCTTAAACCATCAAAGTTTGACGATAACGTTAATGTCTTAAAAGAAGAAAGACAAAAACGTGATAATACGTAAGAATATGAATAACTTTCGTTATATTTAGATCAAAGCAATTATAGTTTAAAAATATTAATGAAAATCTTTTTAAAAAATTTGAAAAATCAAAAGTAAAATAAAGTTTTAATAAAATAAGTTAATAAACACTAAGAAAGAGCGGACATTATACAGGTTATCCACAAAATAGTACACATTCTATTTGAAATAAGCTAAATTTGTAAACAAAATTTGGACACCCTGTAAGTTCTCATTCAACTCTGAGATATTAGCGTAATTAGACAAATCCCTTAGAAAATTATTAACTTTTGACTATTCAAATACTGATTCTTTTAGAGAAAGGTATACAACACACCGTATTTTCAATACTTTTATGTAATTTTGAACTTATTATAATTTCAATTTAATTATGTGCCTACAAAGTTTTAAGGTTATAACTTCACTTCAGTTCTTGTTTTTACTATTTGCCCCACTGACGCTCATAATTAGGAGGTCCAGAAACTGGCAAAGAGCTTAAGGCCGGACTATTACAGCCCGTTGCACTAAGTCCCGAATTATTTTACCAATACCATTGGGAGTCGATTCCATGAACCGAGTGTCTTCACTTCGTTTATTAAGGAAACGATTTTACGCAGTGAGCTAAGTACGCTTTCGGCCACTGATCATGAAATCTGGATGACTTCGAAACATCTGGTTGATGACCGATGTTCATCTTTCACTGACATTAACATTCCACGAGTTTTATAAACCAAATATTTACAGACTGTCTGTGGTTAGTACCTTTCATGATAGTTTAAATGACAGTGTGATTCTGTTCGACATTTGCGTATTAGCAATGGGGAATTTTCTGGTCCCTGGAGAGAGGGGGAGGAGAAAAACTCTCTCATATTTATCCCTCATAACATCAATAAACAACTCCGTTATTTTTCAGTACACACTGTTATTTTCATGTATATGAAAAGTTGTAAATAGTGTATGTTCTACAGGGTGATTCACTCGCTGGTTGCCCCTGCGGATATATTAGCGATACTCTGGAGCAACTAGCGAGTGAATCACCCTGTATAAATAAAAAATACGCTAAAATTTGAAACTAAAGTAGAATTATATTCGTAAATAAATAAAAATATTCGTGACTATAATAATATTTGTAAACAGATCGTGTATACAAATTATATATTTAGGAAGGATGCCCTCAAATCTCTAAGTTATTAAACTGGTCTAAACTTTTAAATCTTAACACTTAACAAAATTAGGAATGTCTCAAAGATTTAAAAACAAACTTCAAACATGGCTTCAGATCTTAAAAATAAATTACTGTTGGACATTTTTGCCTAAATGCATGCGTATGTACATTTTAAAGGTCAGGCGTTACTTGAAACGATAAATTTCTGCTTATCCATTCTCTAAACAGTTTCTCCTCTTAACTCATTCAGGCCTAGATTTTTTTCACACTAGTAGTTTCGAGGCGCACCTACTCGTACGTGCACTCCCGGCCTGATTGAGGTAAGAGGGATGGGCTGGGTTACTTTATACCCTTTCAGAACAAGATTATCCAAAAAAGGAAACCTCTAACATCTCCAACAATGAGGCCTGATTACCGACAATCAAATCAAGACTAAAACTTAGTCGGGAATGGGGGTAGGGCGAGTGTAATTGATGCAGGAAAAGAAGAATCACAGCATCCGAACGGTGGATAGATTTTAAATAAATTTAAAGCTTGCATCCTTATACGATTTATTATAACCTTATCGCAAATAACTATTCAATAAATGCTTATTATAAATAAATCAATGGTGAGCCTCTGAAGTACGGTATTTTATTGGATATTTCACATTTAATGCGTTCGGACACCGTTCTGTGTTAGGCGCCTACGGAACGCAACGAAAGTTGAATTCCAGATAACTGTAAATTTTAACAACTCGTACAACAAAAACTACTTCACGATGACAGTAGTGTCTTTTTTAAGTAAAGTACCGGAAGTATTTAAGTGTAGACTCGTAGTGTGTAAACAAATTGAGTGGTAATCAAAGTTTCACGGTCGAACCTGAAGCTGTTTCCCGTATTTCGATAATTAAAACTTGGCAAACCTACTCTGAAGTATTGTGTGTGTGTGTGTGTGTGTGTGTGTGTGTGTGTGTGTGTGTGTGTGTGTAAGCGCATGATCGCGCATTTTTGCATTTGAAAAATTAATCTTGTACCAGGATTTAAACCCGGGCGCCTATGTCACGAAGACAATGGTCGTTGACCATTCGGCTACGACAGGATAAAAGTTAACAACAACCCAGCGACGTTTCATCACCCGAGAGAAACGCCTAACGATTTTGCGTCCAGAGGTATTTTCACACACTATCAACCCCCCCGCACTCTAGTCATTTTCACACACTATCAACCCCCCCGCACTCTAGTCAATTCAAATTGTCCATTGGCTAGAGTGCGAGAGGTTAGTAACGAAAAAACACCATTGAACGCGAAAGGGTTACGTATTTACCTCGGGTGTTAAAATATCACGGGTTGTCATTAATTTTTTCGATATGGAATATTTTCATTTAAACCATAAAGTAGAGGATTTATCGTTATTCAAAACGAAATATTTTAGTTATTAGTAACTTAAATTACAAACATTTTGGGTTCCTTTTCTGACAAAATTAAACCTATATTGAATATTTAGAAGAATTTGTAAAAACGTTACATATTATATACATATATTATTATTATTTCTTATGGAACTTCAGGGTCGCGCACTGATTGAAAAGGTTAACTTTTATCCTGTCTTAGCTGAATGATCAACACCCGTGTCTCCGAACCAAAGGGACCGGGTCGAATCCTAGCAAGGGATAAATCTTGCACGCGCAAGCACACGCACACATAGAGAGACTTCTGAAATTATATTTTAATGCAACTTTCCATTTTTGCTGCGACCCAATTAACACACAATATAAATAAATGTTTGCTCCAAATTCCGTAGATTTTTACGTGTGCTACATAACTTGTTGGCCTACTGTTATTTTATATATAGTTCAAATGCAATGAATGGGTAAACTTTAGTCTCCAATTTGTCCAAACTAACTAAATTTCATTCGTAACAGAGTAGGCCTACAAAAAAATTGAAAGTTTGCTATCATGGGTCAAAGTGGCTGATCAAAAATCTTCTTAAAATTATTTAAAAATTATAGGAAAGAATTACATTAAGTTGTTATAACATCATAATAGTACGTACAGATAAACGAAATAGAATACTGCAGAATACTAATTTCAATTGTGTATATATGAAGGTAGCAATTAAAAGAGAAGTTACCGTACCATATCCTTGGAGGGAAGAACAAAATCTTACCATATTTCGCATTTCATTGATAAATTATGATACTGTACTTCGTTTAAAATTTACTGCGATCAGGCACGGCTATCGGACAGAAGTATTTTGTCATTTTTCAAATTGCGCGCGCACACCACGCATATATATATATATATATATATATATATATATATATATATATATATTCCGAAGGGATTAATAATAAGGATAGAATTAGAAGTGTTCAATTAATCTGAAAAACAATAAATGCTGGAAGGCAATGACGCGTTTGACCGTTGACCGAAGCCTACTAATGAGTCGTATCATCAAGTTTCATTTCATTGATAAATGTTCATAGAAAAATTGACTCGCAACGTCCTCTGAAGTGATGTACTGTATAAAAAATGCAACTCCCACTGACGATTTTTATGGTCAGTCTACTCGTGTATTTCAGTTGGGTGGATATCAGTCTGAAATGGCTCCTAATTTGGTCTCCTAATTTTGGTCTCATGTTTTCCAAATGAAATGTAAATAAGGTCCAGATAAAAGGAAAATGGACGCTATAACTTTCACCGTTTTCCACATGATAAATCTTTGGTACGTAGTGAATAGTTGTAGTAAATTGTAGCTTTCATTTTCTATGACACCTCATGAATCACATTATAAGAGTAGGCTTTGGTTTGACCCCTGTATTTACGTCACAAAAATTTGAAATGTATTTAGCGCTTTCTGGCAACTACACACACACACACACAATATTTGCCAGAAACAACCAGCGGCTGAGTGGGAAAAAGAGAAGTCCGACTTGTACTGATTCTATTGACATACATGCATTCCATTAACTTCTTTTAGTTTCTATAACAACAAAATTTTTGCATTGAATTTAATCTTATTTATTATCTTCCTATCCACTTATAATGTACTCGTCTATATATATGTACCGGGTGTCCGAGAATTATCTGTACAATTTTTGGCTGTTATTAAGTCAACCATGAAGTGTAGAAATTCCATTGTTGTCCCATTTTAGAGAATCTCTAAGTTTTTTCTGATACCACGTTTTGACAAGTTTTTTAGAAATGTACGTTGGTGACAGACATTGATGATTTAAAAGCAAGAATCACAGCTGCTATTGAGCGAATTGATATGGATATGCTGCAGCGTACATGGCAACATTTGGAGTATCGATTGGATGTTTTGCGAATCACTAATGGTGCACATATCGAATGTCTGTAACAACGTTACTTTAATAAAAGAAACTTTTGAAAATACAGATTCTAAATAATCTTGTTTAAGAATTTTACGTGTGTTATCAAGAATTTTATTAAAAGATGAAATTGTACAGATAATGTTCGGACACACTGGAATTTCTAAAAAACTTGTCAAAACTTGGTATCAGAAAAAACTTAATGAGATTCTCTGTAAAATGGGACAACACTGGAATTTCTACACTTCATGGTTGACTTTTAATAACAGCCAAAAATTGTACAGATAATTCTCGGACACCCTGTATATATATATATATATTTTTTTTTTTTAACCGCCGATTCGTACCTAGTGAAAATGGCACATGTTTCAGTGGGTGGGTGGTGTTACTGAGTTGGGGATGGTAGACTAGGGGGGTGAGTAAGGTTCAGTTGCTGGATAGTGGGTAGGAGGGATATGGTCTTAGACCCGATGAAGCAGATGGGAATAAGTGAGGAAAAGGAAAATCGCTTCCGTTAAAAAATGGCGGCCTTCGGCGAGTATGAATTGTAGACGCTCGGGTATGGAAGTTTTGGTCAAGAGAGGGAAACATCTGCGACGAAGAGCGGACAGGTTTGGGCATTCGACCAGGAGATGTACGACCTTTACAAGTTTACGTAGATAATTAACTATATGCCAGGGTCACCAGCGCCCAAGTACTAGATTGGCATCCGGCACTGCGGCGCAAAGTTAATTTTAATAAAAGAAGGGAAGGACTGATTATTAAATCAATATGAATTTTTATATTTTATTGACAACAATTAATGAGTATATGCAAAGGGGATTTTTACCCGTAACAACTTTGATGGACTTATAATGGTGAGATTAAATAATGGCCCGTTTGGCTAATATATAACAGTCTGCAAATAATACTGATTATAATTGCCGCATGGAGCTTTAAGTTTTCTGCCTTGAAATCGGCCAAAAGCACCAGTTCCGGGGTCCCTTGAATCATGTTTTGCACCATAACCTTTTATCTAAACAAGATAGAGCAACAAAATAGGCACCAAATTAAAGTGTTTTTAATCCTCTTTCTAACTTATACAATTATGATAGTCTTGGAACAAGAAATGGCACATTGGTACATACAAAGATTTCAGAAATATCACAAAATTCGTTTTATCACACTCAAGGCAGACAAGGCGCCTTATTCATGACACAAATTTGAGATTAACATTTTGTCACAAGTCTAATCGATCAAGAAGTGAAAGCATTACATGATGATTAATTTCATAATGACATTTACACAGTCAGTTGTTGAGAGTTTGTTTCTTGAAGCTGTCAAAGCGGCGTCTGTTGAACTCCACAGCTTGAAGGAGATAGTCCCTTTGCTTGGCATCTGTTGTTATGACATTTGCAAAGTCGCTCATCATCTTGACACCACGTTCAGCAATGTCACTCACCGCTTTCAGATTCTTAACATAGTCCAACGCTTTTCTGTAGTCCTCATTCTGTGGCCAAGACGTGACAGGTTCCAGAAGCCACTCGGATCCAATGTTCAGTGTGTCCAGCAGGAAATGTGATTCTGGGCCAATGAGATCAACCAGGGTGGTCTTAGCTGTGACTCTCTGGAATAGAGGCTTTCCTGTTCTGAAGCTGTCTGGCTTCTCAGTGGCATGTAACTGGGCAGCAATGTCGTGCTTCAATGTGTGACTCAATCTACTGCTTAACAGGGCAAATGGCACGACTTCCTGCGTCAGGTACCATTTGTGGTTTTCCATCTTATTAAGTACTGCATCAGCAAGCTCTGGGTCAGTTTTCTTGTACTTCATGTCCTGGATTAGACTTAGATCATTCACGGGAGCATCTGCATCAGACATTGACATCATCCATACAGGAGTGTAGAACAGCGCAAGGAAGGTGTTGAGTCTTTCCAGCTTTGATACAGTGTCTTCGTCGTACTCAAGTTGATCTGCAAACATCAGCATTTTCATGGAGTACAGGTTTCTGGCCATCCATCTGGCCTGATGAATGGCGCCTGGTCGACTCCAGTGAATACCTCGAGGAGGCGTTCGTCCAAGAACAATGACTGTCAGTTCAGCCATTTCCCTGTAGTCGGCTCTTGGAAGCCTTTCTGCTGTTAGAATGTCTTGGAGTATTTCTTCACTGTTCTTCTTCTTTTCCTTCAGCCATTTGCTGTTGATAGCCAGCATCTTTGGGTTTTCCTTGGACAAGTCCGTCCAAACATCCTTCAGATGCTCAAACCAGGGATTATCTGGCCCCTTCACCTTCCCAAACAGCTTCTCCCAAACTGCTCCTACTAGGATTTCCAGGATGTGATGTCGACAGGCCAGATAAAACACCTTTTTGTTCAGCATTTTCTCTAGCAGTTTGGCAGCTCCTCTGTGAACTCCACTGTTACTGGATGTAGTGTCAAAAACAAGGGCAGTAACATTATCCGTAAGTTCCCATGTCTCCAGTAAATCCATTGAAGCCTCAGCCTGAGCTGTGCCAGAAGAATTGTCGATGACAGGTACTCCCAATAACTTTCCTTCAGTGTATGAAGGTGGACCAGACACTAGCACAGCTAAAGTCTCTGAGGTACTTCCAGGTTCACTGCCCAAAACATCTTTGAGCAACTTTCCATCCCAGTGTAAGGCAGCGTACTGTGGGGGTTTTCACAAAACTTGGACATGTGACTCTGGCTGATATTATACCCGACAGCATTCTGTTGCGACGTGTTGTTGAGGTTGAGATGACGAAGTTATCCAGATCAGCCCCTCCAGCTTTCAAGGTGGCAGAAACCATGGCAGTAACTTGATTGTCTGATAAACCAAGACGATCAGCTGTATTGCAGATGACATCACATTCCATGACCTTCCTTGGAAACGTCAAAGTCACACTAGTCACAGTGTCTTGATGGTGAGAACATCCAGGACGAGGCTGATGGTAATCCATGTCCTCTGTGTTAGCGTCGTTATCAGTTGAGTCACCCCAGCTAATGTCATCCACATGAACAACTGCCTCTTGTTCTGCTGCAGCTGTAAAATAGTACAACATGTTAAGACAGTAATTGTTAAGTACATGCTAAATATCGCAATGGAGTAAAACTTTTTGTAACGTTCAAAGTAATTAGTTTTACCTTGTTCTTGTCTATGCTGCAGTCTTTCATTCCTCGCTGCTTGCTGCAGGGATCTTGTCTCAAAAATCTTGTCATGACCAGACATATGACCTTTCCTCTCAGTCTTTTGGTCTTCGTAGAACCTGATATCCTCATCTTTCTTCTCTCTGGATAACAGTCTGTTGTTCTGTATTTCCTGGATTGCATCTGGAGCTCCTATATCGAACAGGCTGTCTAATTCCAGCACAAATGCTCCTCTTTTTCCTCCAGGGTTACTTGCTCTTCCTTTGCTTTTCACCAGAGCACGATGTTTCTCATGTAGTTTCATGAAGAGTTTCATTGCGTTGTACTTGGTCATTGTCTTGATCCTAGCCATCTGCCAGAATGGGATGATAGATTCAACTGTTTCATATGCAAGGTCTTGAACCATGGGCCTCCCTGCATTTTCCGGTAAATTCTGAAGATTAAGGAAATACTGGAACGCCTGTCTGTTGGTGGGAAGCTGGGAACCACTGATAAAAGCTGAAGGGTATCCAACCAGGAAAGTTTCAGTGAGAGATCTGGTAGATGGCCCAGTTGACACCTGCCTGTGGACAGTACGTGGAGGTTCTGAGATATCAACTGTGCGCCCACGGAGCTCCCTCAGCTCCTTGCTTAATGCCATTGTGAAGTTGTAACTTGTAGATGGTTTTCTAGATTCTGATTGAGTTTCTGTTGTTTCCTGAAAAATGATAGATAATTATTATTATTATTATTATTATTATTAATTATTATTATTATTATTATTTATTAATTTTATGCTCTTTCATTTGATACCTAATTTGTTGCTCTATCTTGTTTAGATCAAAAGTTAAAGTGCAAAACATAATTCAAGGGACCCCGGAATTGGCGCTTTGGCCGATTTCAAGGCAGAAAATTTAAAGCTCCATGCGGCAATGCTTCCCAACATCCTAGGTCAAAATAGTTGTGATTTCCGGCTTTTTCAGGTCAAAAAGCATGGGAAAATGTACAGAAACCTATGAAAATAAGAAAAAGTTGATTTTTGAACAGGCCTAGTATGGCAGGTAGGGCAGAGTGGGGCTGGCGATTTAGCCATAAGGTGACAATGAGTAATGCGTGTGTGTCCTAGGCGCAGACGAACTAGAATCACTTCTTTATGGCGGGACCGGTGGAATGAGGAGGCCCAGTACCCTAATTGCGGTTTGATCTTGTGGAGTTTTTGTTTTGTGTGGCCTGGTCCCACTCCCGTTGCCAGATGGACCCTAAGTGGGAGCGGAGAGTCGGGAAGAAGTCGGAGAAAGGGAGGGCCGGGAGGAGGCCGACGGTAAGCAGGCCGTCTTTGCCGTGCGGTCCGCCTCCTCGTTACCCTGGATGCCGACATGTGCCGGGACCTAGCAAAAGGCGATTGTCTTGTGTCGGAAGGCTGTTAAGAAGTGGAAGGTTTGCTGGATGGTACAGACAAGCGAGTGAGGGGGGTTAAATCTCTCTAGGGAGAGAAGTGCGCTTTGGGAATCTGAATAAATGACGGAGCTCGGAGAGTGGATGCGCACAATGTCGAGGGCCTCCATAATCGCGAAGAGCTCCGCCAAGAAAAACGGAGGCCTCGCGGGGCAGGCTGACGCCTCGAGAAAACGGCTGGGCCAGTATCACCGCTGAGGCGGCCGCACCAGTCTCCGAGCGGGAACCATCTGTATAAATGGGGACTGTGTCCGGGTGTTGGGTTGCGTGTTCTCGGAAGAGTGACCTGTATACCGTAGCGCTCGTGGTAGTCTTCGGTAGGGCACACAGGCCCCTGCAAAACTTGATAGGGGTGAGGAGCCAAGGGGGGTAGATGCTGTATGAAATGGGGATAACTGAGGGGGCGGGCATGTTGGAAAGGTTAAGGAAAGAGCGGACCACTTCAGTGAAGTGCCAGCTCCGTGGGAGTTCTGAAATCGCCGCACACAGAAGCGAAGAGGGTAGTCTCTGTGCACGGAGGTATGTCCTCATGAGAAGCAGACCCCGTCGGAAGGCGAGAGGGAGGTAATTGCAATCTATGATACTTGAAGGCTAGAGGTTGGGGAAGAGCGGAAAGCACCGGTGGCGAGGCGGAGGCCCCTATTAAGGACCGGGTCCAAGATACGGATTCAGGCGTTGGAGGCTGAACCGTATGCTACACTGCCATAGTCCAGCTTCGACTGGACCATGGAAGTATAAAGGCGGAGAGCGTCGGTCTGCGCCCCATGTGGTGTGGGAGAGGTGATCTAGGAGAGCGAGTGGACGTTGGAGGGATTGCTTCAGGTGTTTGAGATGGGAACCCAGTTGAGCCGTCCGTCCAGAGTCACGCCCAGAAGTCGAGTGAAGGGTACCACCTCAAGAGGATTGCCGTATAACGTGAGAGAGAACAGGAAGGGTTGCGAGTCTTCTTCTGCTGAAGAACATACACTTGGACTTGGGGGTGGAGAGGCGGAACCCCACCGACGTCGCCCACCTTTCCACCCGGTAGATGGCGAGCTGAATTTGCCGTTGAACGACGGACGGCTCCCGCCCTGCGAAGTAGATCGCAAGGTCATCCGCGTAGATGGAAGAACGGATGGTGGGTGGAAGGCATTTTGAGACTGTGTTCATGACGATGGAAAAGCATAGAACACTGAGGATGCTTCCCTGTGGGACCCCGTCCTCCTGCACGGTGTCTGAGAGGACTGAGCCCACCCTAACTTGAAAGATTCGGGAGGACAGGAAGCCCCTGATGAAGGTCGGCATGGCTCCGACGAGACCTAGATGTTGGAGCTGACTGAGGATTATTGTCCGATGGGTGGTGTCGTAGGCCTTCTGGATGTCAAAAAAAATTGATAGGACGAACTGTTCACTTTCGAAGGCATTCTGTATGTCTCGGCTGAGGAGCAGGAGGGGATCAGTGGTGGAGCGAAATTGTTTGAAGCCGGACTGAGTAGTCGAGAAGGCATTACTATTTTCCAGGGAGAACAATAGTCGCGTAGCGACCATTTTTTCGAAGATTTTGCAGGCGCAACACGTTAGGGCGATTGATCTGTAGTTTGTGAGATCGAGGAAATCTCTGCCGGGCTTGGGAATAGGGATTACGTAGGCCTCCCTCCACCGGGAGGGGAAGGCGCCCTCTATCCATATGCGGTTGTATAGGTCTAGTAGGAAAATTTGCAAGGTAGGGTGGATGTGCTGGATCATGCTGTAGGGGATACCATCCGGGCCGGGACAAGGGGATCGTCGAGGGCCAGTGCCGCCTGTAGTTCACGCATGGTGAACAACCGGTTGTAGGTGCTGTATATAGACGGTGAAGAGGAGCTATTGTTAGGGGCGGATACGAGGGAACTAGCTGCAGAGGAAGAACCGGCAGCGAAGGTAGAAGCTAGGTGGTTTGCCACTGATTTGGGCTCGTACAGGAGTCCGTCGTTAGTCCGGAGGACCGGGGGTCGGGAGGGGACATGTCGCCTCTCGACACCCGGTACCTTCTTCCAGATGGTGGCCGAAGGTGTGATGGTGGTGGTGACGCCAGATACAAAGGCACGCCAAGAAGCTCGGCGCGCTGTCTTCATTGTACGGCGGGTGATGGCCCTGGCCCGCTGCATCTCCGTGCGATGGATGGGGAGTCACGTAAGGTAGAAGCGCCGAGTAGCCTTCTTCTTGACGCGTACGGCCTCTGTGCACTCTGGGGTCCACCAGGGTACCGATCGGGTGTGGGGTAGGTGGAGGATCGTGGGATGCTAGTGCACGCAGCCGCTACAACGATTGATTCAAAGTATGCAATGCACTCGTCGGAGGATGGGAAGAAGGCAGTCGTAAGGGTTGTACATGTATCGTCGTGGATGCGGAACCAATTAGCTTTAGCAGTAAACCATTTTTCCGGTACCTGAACGGTCTGGTCGGGCCAATTGAGCGTGATTTCAACAGGGAAATGGTCACTTTCATAGTCCTCTTGGAGGACTTGCCATGTGAAACCTAGGAGGGCATCGGTCGACACGAAGGACAGGTCTATACAGGATGGAGTGCAGGTGGTGGCATGGTAGAATGTAGGAGAGGCATCATTGAGTCACTCGAAGGAGAGCTCGATCATATTAATCAGGGTCGGGGCCATATAGGTGGAGTGTGTGTGTCCCCACAAGGGGTGGCGACTATTGAAATCGCCCAGTAATAGAAAGGGCCTGGGGAGTAGTTGTATCACCTCCACCTGGTCATCGTGGGAGACTGAGTGTGGGGAGGGAGGTATATTGAACAGACGGTGTAGTGTCTATCCAGGGAAAGCCGGGTAGCAATCACCTGTAATGGGGATCAGATAGGGAGATTGTGGAAGGGGACTGCGTGGTGTATGAAAATGGCAGCCCCCCTTCGAGTGCAGGTAGGAGACGGGGTGGTGAAGTAGGAATATCCAGTCTGGCAGGGCATGGGCCTGGTCCCCAGGATGAGCTTCTGGAGACAGACACACACTGGACTGGAAGTGGCAATCAAGGAATTAAGGCCTTCGTAATTCGGAGGATCCATTATTCGATGATGGGGGATGGGTAAAGGTGTAAGGTTTAGGTTGGAGTGTGAAGGGAGCTCTGGGGTTCGCGAAAGCGAAGGATGGGTCAGGAGTAAGGCTGGCTATCTGCCGTTCACCAGAGAAGGAATCGGTCGGCCAGTCGATCTCCGCGGAGATTGCGGGGTCAAGTCGGCCGAGCGAGACCAGAGGCGTGGATCACGGCAGCTAGGAGAACGTCTTGGGCTTAGAGGGTGAGAAGTTTCTTGGTGGGCTTGTGTGTTCGGGCCAGGAGGGGGCGCTTTATTTCCAAAAGTGGCACCTCCCCGCCTGTCTGGGGTCTCACGGCGGGCCCTAGGTGGCGATAGGGGGTACCAGAAGGATCGGGCAGGTGGGAGGGAGGACGTACTCAGGGTGGCTAACAGGGAGGGGGCAGGGGATTTTGAGGGGGGCAGGTACTGTGGTGGTGGAAGGAGATGAACCAGTGTGTTCTCGTGGAGGGGTGGAAAAAAATGGCATCAGGAGGCAAGGGCAGATCCGTAAGACTCACGGACGCAGCCGAGCTCCTCTCGGCCACACCGTGTAGCTGCGCCAAAGCCGCATCCACTGGATCCTCGGGGGAGAGGATGTTGTCCAGATTAGATCTCGTCGTGGGGGGTGGGTCATGTAATTCGGCAACTATTGTCAAAGTCTGTAGGGGGTAGATTGGTGGGACTTCTGCGGTGGGGCGGTATGATTCTCGTAGACGAAGTGGGCGGTGTGAGGGTCCGAGCCGTTTTCTTAGATCTAGGGGAAGAGGGGGAGACATTTTGAAAGGCCGGAGGGTCTGGCGACTCACTCCAGCGTCTCCACCTCGTCGGCTTGCTCCGGGCGGTAGGTTCGGGTGTGTGCAGTGTGCTGGGGGGGCAGGGTTCGAGGTTGGTGGGGCCTGGGTGTCCCGGTCCCAGACTCATGGGGAATCTGTGGCAGGTGAGGTGCGTGAAGAGAAGGGATGGTGGGGGGGACAGGAGGTCGTCGATTCCTGCGAGGACTCCCTTTGGGAGGGATGAGGAGCAGTGGTCGAGGAGGGTTTGAGCGGCAGGCTAGGGCGGCGTGCCGAGAGGACAGAGCCGAGGGGCGGCGTGCTGAGAGGACAGAGCCGAGGGCAGCAGCGTAAGATACGCCCGGCCTCACCTCCCGACTCCGCACTCTGTCTCGCGCCTTTCGGAGGCTACGGAAATCCGCTACCTGCAGGACTAGGACCTCCTTCTCGAACCTAAAGAACAGGCATTCGCGGGATGAAGATGGGTGAGCGCCTTCACAATTGGAGCATTTGGGTGTTGGGGCACTTGTCTGGGTGAGCGATTTGTCCGCAACGAACATACAGTTGGTGCGGCTGCTGGCAAACTGAGCTAACGTGTCCAAACTTGTTGCATTTAAAGCAACGGGTCGGGTCTGGAATGTATGGGAGGACAGAAAATTCGCATGACGTGCGGTCTCCCATACCCCATACAATACGGTCGGGAGGGACTAAGGTAGTGAAGGTAAGAAGTAGACACAGGGTGGGGGAGGGGGTACCTCCCTGTCAAGATGTGAAGCGATGGATCTTGGTGACACCCTGGGGTGCAAGGTCCTCCAGGAGCTCGTTCACTGTGATCGACAATAGGCGGGTGGCGTAAATAGTGCCCTGATTCTGGTTCAGGCGAGGGTGTGGGGAAACGGACACCGAGCATCCAAGGACCTCAGTGAGGGAGAGAGTAGGGCTTTTGTCTCTGTGGCTGAGCGTGATTTTATGAGGGAGCAATCCCTCTGCGGTTGTACATCATAGCGGCTGGAGCTGGCTGGAGCTGCTGCGGGTTCGGATCGCCTGAAACGTCCGTTCAGAGTTGGTCGGAAGGGATCCAGAGGTAGGCCGGATCACTAGGAATTTGTGGATACTTGGAAGGGATAGGGATGCTGTAGAATCGAAGTGGACTAGGATATCCAGCAGTCGATAGGATGGTCGTGAATGCTGACTTCCCCGTCCGCCGCGGGGCTCTCTCCGTGGGGAGGGGGGCCGACGGCGGGTGAGGAGGCATACGGGGAGAGCAAGAAGCCGGGTTTTGGAGGCAAGTCTTGGGTGGAACTTGACTTGCCCGAAGGCGGCTGAGGTGGGCTGGGGCGAGACCCCTGCCCAGGGGGGTGTACGTCCAAGAGCATATTCAAGGTACAGGCTGGGGTCGGCAACGGTAAAGGAGAGTGCAAGTGTTCCGTTACCCGAAGGGGGTCAACCCCATCAGGATGCGGTCTTCCAATGGTAGAGGACTCGAGGGCCTGGTTGCCCACCACCCGAGTGTTGAGAGTAGAGTTGTCCGAGTATTAGAAGCAGAAGTCGTAAGCCGAATAGAAGAAGCCATGGCAAACAAAAAGAAGCTTCATCCCCCGCGCGCGTCCAGCCACCACCGACTCCATCAAGGGAAAGGCGAATCGTGGGCACACTCGGTCCCACTGCGAATAGATGTCACGCAGGGGAGATACACCTATTCCCAGGCCCCGTGCCTAAAAGGCGGCCACTCTCATCCAATGCGCGGTGAAAGATGGCAGGGACAGGGCTTGGGTTTGGGTTAAGAGCGACAAGGGTGAAGGACAACCACCTCCCTCACCCAAGGTCCAAGGAAAGAGTCAAGTCAAGGTCCAAAACAAAGCCAAATGCAGGGAAAAAAAAAAGCCAGAAAGAGTTGGGGAAAGGAGAAAGAAAAATATAAGTAGGAGAGTAGGAGATCAGCCGGGTCCGCAAACGGGTCCAATAGTCCACGGGGGCAGAGAAAGCACTTACATCGAAGGAAGATGCATTCCCCCATTGGCCATAGAGGGACACGCCCTATAGCTCCGGACAAAGCAAAGGTGTGTGTGTGTGTGTGTGTGTGTGTGTGTGTGTGTGTGTCAAACAGTTTCTTTAAATGGGAGGAATCTTGTTTTTCAGGAAAAAACAGTACAGTAATATTTGCATTTATTTTCTGAGAGAAGTAAATTTTGCGCGAGATTAATTTACATGAGCGTCAGTAAATAATAAATTTACCTTCTCAGCTAATCAAGAAGAGTGTTGGAGCTTTCCGAAAACAAAACTTGTGACCCACGGGACAAATTCGAGACGTCAAAAAAAGAAATTTTCCCGAATCCAAAATTTTTTGAAAAATATTTTTGTTTTTGAATCTGCAGTGACAAAGACGATGAAGTGAAATTATCGAATCTAACTTGACCAAATTTGATATAATCTAACCTAACTCGCTAAACTTTACTAAATCTAACTTTCACTTACAAAGGCGATAAAAATCGAATATTTCTCAACAACATTTTGAGAAAAAATCCCCTTCTAATTTCCGTTCTATCATTTGAAGTAAAATCGGAGCCTACTCCCCCTCGCCAAGGCCGCCTAAAAACATTCGAATTGTTGCGACTTTTCGGCATCATACGTCTTCCACTATTTCCTTCCGAGAAATTAACCAAGCATCTGATTAAATAAATGTTCCATTTTATTTCCTAATGGAAACATTTTTAACAATTTACGATCTTCTTCGTTGTTGTTGTTGTTGTTGTTGTTTCACGAAACACAATCAGAACTAGAATAAAAATTATTCAAATTTATCGTCTAATTAAAAGGATCGCTTTCATTCGCATTCTTTATTTATTTTTTTACGTTAGGCTCCGCCCACTTTCAAAATAACACGCCATGAATGGTGCGATGAAACTCGGTATACATTCACGATTTTAATGGAGGCTAAAAATCAACTATTTTGTCAAAGTTTGGAAGAAATCAAAATACCAAAAGTTTGAGGAGTGTGTGGAAATAGCGACAATAAATTTTTAAATTACTCTACAAGGGATCTAAAATACGGGACAGACAGAAAGGAATCAGTAAATCGATAGTATTTTTCTCTTTTTTCCGACAAGAATCAAAACGCAATTTATTATGCTGCTTTTTACATATATGCGTCAAGAAACTATTAAAAGGATCTCTAATTAAAACCGAGGAAGAGGAGACAAATTCGAAATGTTTTCCCGAATTACATTTATTTTAAAGAGAACTTTTTGACGCGAAACTAATTAATTTTCAACTTCGTTTACTCTTTAGCATTTTTAAATTAATTACTCGCCTTCCAACGCAAATTCTTATATCACGAAAAAGATAAAATATTCAACTTTCAAAATTTGTTTGAAAATTCACATTCAACGTAAAAGAAGAAGAAGCTATCAATGTTTTCAACAATAATTCTATGGAACAAATAAGAGTTTCGCTTTGTTGCTATTGCCTTTCATCATGACACTTTCCTATCAGCCTTTGGGAACAGTCATTTTTTTTTTGAGTGGCACACGCCTCTAACTAGGGCCCGGGAGAGGGAAAGAGTGCAGGAGGTGTCAAAGCACCAGGGTTCGGCTGGACAATAGAGGTGGTGATCGGGGGTAAAGGGGCCCGAAGCCAAAAGTAGTACCAGGAAGGGTTCATAGACAGGTCCACGAATAAAATTTGCTGATAATCCTCCGATATATAAATATATATAAATATAAAAAAATTGCATAAAAGGTGTAAAAAAAATTCACATTTCATATAACACAATTAAAATCTAATTTTTATTGTAACTACTATTAAAAAACGTACGCAAAAATCCCATGGCAGGCTCAAAAAATTAATACTAGATAACAAAATGCACGAGTTTTATATAATGTAAAATAAATAGTGCTTGTTTTTATTAAATTATTTTATATTAACGTTTTAAATTAATTTATAGTTAAATTATTTATAAAATATTTATGAATAATTAAGTCCTAAATATTTCATAAATATTTTATATTCCCCCAATATTCTCAAACAATCCAAAAAATTCTGATATTTTTGCGGGTGTGTATGAACCCTGCCAGGGGTGGTGATTTCTCTCCCGGGCCATGCTCTAACGGCGCTCGAATGTAATTTAATAAATTAACGTGTTTCGTTCGGTAACCCCGAAAATGTGGACTGATCAAAATCATCGTCTGTCATGACCTAATTAACCTATCGCGACCTAACCCAACTTATCTCAACTCAACTTAGCACGCAAGATCGTTCTATGATTTTGACCGTTCATAATTTGTGGTAATTTCCTTTATCTTCAAATAAATTTATAGTGAAGTAAAGTTATAGCTTATAGGTTCGACTGTGTAACACACGTAGCATTTGCACATAGACTTATTGTGCAAAAGGTAAACTTTAGAAGTAAATAAAACTGTATTTACGATTTGTACTTTTAAATCCAATACTAAAAAGGATTTTTTATATATATATATATATATATATATATATATATATAAATTTCACAATTAAACACGTGAAATGAATGAATAATGCAAACCCACAAGGAAATGCTTCCAAAGCCTTTCGTGTGTACAGAAGTACATTCCCTGACGAGGTGTACTTCTGAATACACGAAAGAACTTGGAATCATTTTTTTGCTTGTGGGTGTATTATATAAGGCAATGGCGGCAGAACGTCAGTGTGCAAAAGCGGGCCAAGTCGTACTGATCAGCATATTACTAGACTACATTCACTAGATCGCGTGAACATGCTAAAGTGGTACAGTTACGAACTTGCAATTCACGAAATTTGTTACATAGCCCAAACACAAAGTAAATCTTTACTTACTTTTTACCCTGAAAAACTTGTTTTTCAAAGTTTAAAATGTCAAAATATCTTCGCTGACAAGGGGGCATGGCTCCCTCTGCCAATTTAAGAGCAGGCTCCCCGTTCCGTCGCCTATGGATATGAAGAGAGTGAGAATTAGATAACACGTTGGCGAGATTTTAAATAGTTATTTAAATGCAGATTGACAACGAAATAGTTTACCACTAAAACGTTTTCTATGAACAAATTGATATTTTAGGGGTAGACAACTAATTATGAATTCTCTCTTTCACACACACACACACACACACACACACACACACACACACACACACACACTGAATAAAGAAGTTCACGGCACCGAAACTAATATATATATATATATATATATTATATATATAACCACGAAGGGAAAAGAAACAGAGTGGTGCTCAAGCGCTTTCGTCTAATGACATCCTCAGGAACACTGGAATGAAAAGAGAGTTCAGGACTATATATAGGTTACTATATATAGTGTAGTTTTTTCATATAACAATATTGTGAAAAATATCATAGTAAAAAATAGCCCTACCAATAATTTAGGCATTATCTATAAAATTGGGTGTAAACAATGTGATTCCTTTTACATAAGTCAGACGGGAAAGGATTTGCAAACGTGTGTAAAAAGCATCAATATTCCGTTAGAACGGGACAGTTGTCCAGTGCCCTTTTTGTCCATTTGTTAGAGTTATCCCATTATATTGATTGGAATAATGCTTCAGTTTTGTTTCACTCTAGCAACATTGTTAATAGAAATATTCTTGAGTCTGCTATAATTCAACTTACAAATAACTTTAACAGGAGTAAAGGTCTGTTTCAACTCGATCCCGTTGCTCTGAATTCCTTCAGAATGGATTTAAACAAGGCAGGCAGGTTGCTAAACCTTTGGTAAAAAAAGTTGTTGTTTTTTTTTCCCTTATAAATTTGTATTCTTCTCTTACAATTTTATTTTGCAATAATATACAGTGTGTGTGTGGTGTGTATATATATATATATATATATATATATTATATATATATATATATATATATATATATATTTCTTTATATATCATTTAGGCATCATGTAATTTTTTTTCCAATTTATATTTATTTTTATTTCTTTATTCTTTTGTGACCGACGTATCATTCAGACAATAACTATAAAAACCTTCGTTAATTTTTCCCTTATATATATATATATTAGTGATGTAGCGGATGTCATTTTTTTCACATCCGCGGATGCGGATGCGGATGAGGATGTTTGATTTCAACATCCGCGGATGCGGGTGCGGATGTCTACATTTTCGTTATTTTTTAGGATATATTCGAGATTTGTTGTGTTTAACGTATATAATAAGTTATTATATAGAGAGAGCTGTAGCTATAATGTAGTATAATTGATTAATTGTACAATAATTGCTGTACTTTTCTCTGAACATATAAAATAATATCAAGCATCTAACTAATATAGAAATCAATTAGTGAATTCGTCTGCAAATAAATTCGTTATATTTTGTTGAGTTTCAGCCACAATTAGAAACCATAATTGTGTTACCAGGATGCGAGACGTGAATCCAACTCAAATGCACCCCACCGACCCTCTTTCCCCAACCTCCACCCTTATAGAAAGAGATCTTTATTAGCTTGATAACTATTTATATTAAGTTTAAAGTTTTATTAGGCATATTTATAAATGAGTAATTAAAATAAAGTAAACTAAGATGTTCATCGTTTAATGTTCAAAACTTAATTATAGGAAGGTTATGCTTAAGGAACATTAATTTTCCTGCCTTTTCTGCTGCCAGTCTGTTTCTCTTTTCATCATATATAATCCAGCACTGCTAAATAATCTCTCGCTTGGTACGTTTGTTGGAGGACAGGCTAAATGTTTTCCTTGCAAGTTTACTCAAGTATGGATAGATATTCTGCGTATTTTTCCACCACTAATAGGATTGTCACATGCAGCCAGGCGTTTTTCTTGGTGATAGCTCTCGATCATTTTTACTACATCTTTTGACATCGCGTAGGTCTCGTCATTGCTGCTTGACTCAAGAAACTGAGAGACAGATTCTGTGATAGATTTGCTTGTTGAAGGTGTTGAATCTGTCGCTTCGCCACCCACCAAAGAATAAAAGTTTCAGTGACAGAACCAAGAGATTGAGCTCTTCAACTGCTTTGCCAAGTGATGATTTAACTCGTTCTAATGTACTAGGTGAAAATAACTTAGCTTTGTAACGTGGATCTAAGTAGGTTGCAAGAGAGTAACTTCATACAAGAACAGCCTCTCGTCTTGTCGCTTGCATCACTTTTGCGCACAATGAACTAGTTCTATTAATATAGTAGAATTTGATAATTTCCGCTTATTAATGACATTTTATCTCAACGGTCCACATCCACACGACATCCGCAGTCCAAAGTGCGGATGCGGGTGCGAGAAAATGTGCGGATGTTCCGCGGATGCGGATGTGACCTACATCACTAATATATATATATATATATTTCTTATATTTCTTTATATATCATTTAGGCATCATTTTGTTTTCCAATTTATATTTATTTGTATTTTTTCATTCTTTTGTGACCTATGTATGATTCAGAAAATAACTATAAAAACCTTTGGTAATTTTTCCCTTATAAATTTGTATGCTTCTCTTACAATTTATTTTTTAGGTTTATTTCTTAATTTTATTTCTGTGTAACATATATATCATTTTGACATCATCTATTAAATTGATTGTAAACTTTCCAAATGAGCTTGAATTTGTATGCTCCGCTTACAATTTTTGTTTTTATCTGTGTTGTTTATTTCTTTATGTTTATTTCGTTTGTGACCTATGTATCATTTAGGCATCATTTTGTAATTTTTTTTTTAATCTATTTTTGTTTCCAATTTAGATTTATTTTCATTTCTTTAATCTTTTGTGACCTATCTATCATTCAGACAATAACTATAAAAAAATTGGTTGTAAACAAGCAATTTGAGCTTATGTTGAATTTCGGGCAGTGCTAAAATTGTTAGTTTTCCGTACAAATGTGTTTGCTCCTCCCACAATTTTTATTTCTATACTTACTATATATATATATATATTTTTTTTTCTCTAACCTATATATAGTCCTGAACTCTCTTTTCACTCGTGTTCCTGAGGATGTCATTAGACGAAAGCGCTTGAGCACCACTGTTTCTTTTCATCATAAATATTTTTCACGTGTTACTTTCGTGAAATAATTTTCATATATATATATATATAATATATTATATATTTATTAGTTTCTTTATTCTCAGTGTTGGTGTGACGGAGAGTTTTGGAGTTGGTCTGCATCAGGGGTCAGCACTGAGTCCATTCCTATTGAACGTGGTGTTGGATGTGTTGACTGAGGAGGTTAGAGGGGTTGCTCCTTGGTGCATGATGTATGCCGATGATGTAGTGTTGTGCGCAGAGACAAGACTGGAGGTAGAACAACAGCTAGAAAATTGGAGGGAGGCATTGGAAAGTAGAGGTATGAAAGTTAGTCGGAAGAAGACTGAATATCTGAGATGTAATGTACAACCGGATGAAGGAGGGGGAGTGATGTTAAACGGTGAACTGATCAAACGGGTAGATCGTTTTAAATACTTGGAATCAACAATCGAGGCAGAGGGGGGAGCAGAGGGAGAGGTGAATCGTAGGATACAGTCGGGATGGAGGAGCTGGAGAGAGGTGTCGGGAGTTCTCTGTGATCGTAGGATGCCGGTGAAGCTGAAAGGGAAGGTCTTCAAAACAGTGGTTAGGCCAGCCATGTTGTACGGAATGGAGACGGTGTCAATGAAGAAGACTAGTGACAGAAAGATGGATGTGGCCGAAATGAAAATGTTGCGATGGATGTGCGGTGTAACTAGAAGGGATCGAATCAGAAACGAACGCATTAGAGGAACGGTGAAGGCAGAGGCGTCAAGAAAAAACCAAGAAGCCAGACTGAGATGGTATGGGCACATGATGAGAAGAGGAGAATTACGTGGGACGTAGGGTGCTGGAAATGGAGGTGCCGGGACGGAGAAGAGGTAGACCGAAGACGAAGTGGAGGGATTGCGTGGCGGCAGACATCCGGGAGAAAAATTTGGACGAGGACATGGTGCGTGACAGTAGTGAATGGAGGAGACTCATCAAGAACAGCAACCCCATATAGAGATGGGATTTAAACCGCAAAAGAAAATATATATATTAATATATATATATACGCCTAGGTGATGTAGTGGTTAGCGTCGTGAGTACGAATCCATCGGTCCTGGGATTGAGACCCGGTGACGGCAGGCGACGGCAGCAAAACGCAGCTGCTGTTCATCCTTCCACACAAAAATTGGCTGGTAAATAAAATTGGTAACCTTGGTAGCCTAGTGGTTAAGACGCTAGGCTGCTGGTGAGGCGTGTTTCGGATTCCACGTTAAATTGTAGGTCTAAGGTGGAGTGACAAGCTTGAACTTCGTCAGAATGAACAACTCGGGCGGAAGCAAAACCAAGGTTATATATATATATATATATATATATATATATATATATTTTCAATTTCATTGAGACCAGATTACACTAGCTTTGGTGGGCGTTTTCCCGCAACGGGGTTCTTAGCTCGTGCTCTTGAGTGCTTTTTGTGCTCGTTTGTACGTGCTTGTTCCTGGAGGTTTCACGTGCACCCTCCCGGCCCTAGCACCCAAGGATGATGGGGCTCGATCCTGCAGTCCTTGGTCTTTTTCCACTTCGACTGTCCCCTCCACCCTCTCTTTTTCCTCTCATTTTTGCTTTGTTTTTCGGCAGAGATGTGCCCTTTTAAATAGAGGCAAATCGGTTCTTCCCGAACTTAATATAATTGGTGGGCGTTTTAGATAGGTTACGTGGGAGAAACTAACCAATTTCGACCAATCAGGATCTTTGTAACTAATTTGGATTTTGTCAAAAAAGTGGTCTCGGCGAAACACCCGTATATAAAATTGGGGAGCAATCCAAGAATAAGCACCCCGGTTAGACCCCAATCCAAGAAACCTCTATCGCCAGCCAAACGTTCACCCAAAGTTCGGCATAATAAGAAAATCAAAAAATAAAAATAAAATATATAAAATATAAAAATCTATTCCAAAAACTCATCAACATCTTCATTAGCATACTACTTAGAACTCTAATTTAGCCAAAAATGAACGTTCTAGCTCAATTAATAACATACTTTTGCCAGAATATTGCTGAACTTTGGGAGGCGATTTCTGGCGAATTTTAATTTTGGCACTTAGGTACCTTAAGACGCGGGACCCCTCATATAAACCCTAAATAGATGAGACGATGGACCCCCCACACACACACACAAATAAATCAATTGGCCGGGAAAAAACACTAAGCCGGAGGTTCCGGCCAAACTCAGCCTCCGGTGCATCACTAGAAATAACATTAATTGAATGCCAAGTTACGTCAACTGTACGCCCTTGACGATTGGTTAAGTAAAGTTGTGATATTTTCGTTAAAACTAACTAAAATATCACGACTTAACCTAACCAATCGTCAAGGGCGTACAATTAACCTAACCGGT
>JAJOZX010002922.1:0-65000 GCA_023014485.1 Bathynomus jamesi | reverse complement strand
CAATTCTTACTCCAATGAATTTTTTTTTTAACTTCTATTATGATAATAGACTTAACAATTCAGTTAATCCAAATATATATATATATATATATATATATATATATATATATATATATATATATATAAATAAATTTATGAAACTGAAAACTTTTAGTATTTCTTATATAATTTAAATTGACTTTGTGCATATAACTAAACAAATATTAAAAATAAAAACCCTTCAATGTACAGTACAGCACTGAATAGAAGTTATTTATAAAAGAAAATGGGCTTTCGGTACATCTTGCATAATTATGATAGAGTCCTAGTCCAAACATATTTGTCACAGTTTTACAAATTAGTTGACAAATTTCAGTTTACAAATTAGTTGACAAATTTATGAAAAAAGTGTGTGGAAACCATTCATGTGCAAAAGTCTTAGTTTGATAAAATATGGTAAATGTGGTACACAGTAGCTCTTTAGTTAATTTCAAGAAAAATTTAGACACTTTCATGAGTGAAAGAGATAGTTTGTAGATTGTATATCGTGTATATCCTTAGTTTCAGTTTTGTAGGCTCTTTTGGTGGATGTAAATAGTTGTATATTAATTAGCTAGTTTGAGATTGACATTTTACAAAATTTTATTATTATTAAAATGTAGCTGATGACTTGGATTACCTCAATAGGCCCAAGTGCCTTCATGTTTTCCAAATGAAATGTAACGTAATAACTTAGCTAAGAATACGGTATACACTATTCACATTCAGCAAACTATCTCTTTCATTCATGGAAGTGTCTAAATTTGTCTTAAAATTAACTAATGAGCTACTGTTTACCACATCACATGGTAAGTCATTCCAAAAATCTACTACTCTGAGTAAAGAAGTTTTTGTAGATCAAGTCAACAAGTCTGTTTTCTAATTTTCTTATTATGCCCACAAGTTATCCATCAGTATCTAGTGAGAAAACGTTATGTACATCTAAAGTGTCCAAACCTGAAAACATTTTAAACATCTGTATCATATCTCTTCATGTCTCTCAAAACTAAACATGCCTAGTTCCTTTAATCTTTTCCAGTATCCCTAACTACTGTCATCAAATGAATTAATTAGCCACAGCCTACTAAGGGCCTATTTCTTTTTACAACATTGAATTGTAATTTTACTTCCATTTTATTACTTGGTAAGTTAATTCACAAATGTTAAATTATCTAAATAAGTTTTACTCATAAAAAAAAGACATATACCTAGATTATTACTACATTTGCAGTACAAAACCTTAAATTTAAGTAGCGTATTACTTCCCTTAATACAAGTGTACAGTACTTAGCTATATACAATAATGAATTCCTGAGTTTTAAGCATGTGAATTATTGGCTATAAGTTCATATTCTTTTTTAATATGTGTTGTTTTATGTAAATTCGTATGTAAACTTATATACAGCTAATAACTCTTATGTTTAGACACTGACTCAGGAATTTATTATTGTACTCAGGCTTTAAGTCTGATTGTCTTCAACAGCCATAAATTGACAATTTATTATTCAGCTTGATACAGGTCTGTAGTTACTTAGGCTTTTTTTAAATACTCCTCAATTTTAGATAAACAATCATTTGATAACTTGTACTGTCTCCCTATTTTCTCAGCAACTGTAGGTGGTTCAATTGAACACAAAACATGTTGGAATGGAATCCTGCAAACATCCTCTTGTCCAGGCCATTTAAAAAGGATTCTTTTTCATGAAATTTACTAATAGATCCTTCTCAGTATCACACACTTAAACTATGTTTCCAACAAACCAGTCACCTTCATAGAAACAGGCCACATATGTACCAGGTTTATATTGGTAAGCTACATTTTCTTGAACCAAAAATTAATTACTTTAGATGTCACAAATACAATTTTAAGGTATGTATATACTATATAGTATAAGGTTTTTTTATCAGCTATCATGTATTTATTTTGAAGCTGTAGCAAAGTTTGTTTAACCAGCTATTTTTATTTTTCTTGCTCTACTTTGCCCACAACAACAACCTTAAGGGTTTCAAATGTTCAATCAAGAGTTAAAGTTACATTTGCAGTTTTAAAACAGGTTTGTAATGGGTTTTTATTGATAAATGATGAAATAGAGAAATCTTCATTTCCTTGGTGGTTCCTTATTCTTTACATTCAAGGCCTATGCTAACTAAAAACATTGTAATTTTTTAATTCAACCTGCGTCACAGGTTGATGTCTTAGTGACAGAATGGGGTTATCTGGCAAACTTTTTTCCTGAAACTGTACTGTGCATGTTCAAAACTAACATTTATTTCAGAAGTTTTGCGCAATGATTCCTCATTTCATGAAAGTAATATAAGTTACTCATTACTAAAACACTTGGTTTTGAATAATAAATATTACACCTTTTGGTTTAAAGAGAAAATATTTGTGAACAAAAATGGTTAAGAACTACATGTTTAAGTTTAAACGTTATTGTAACCCCTCCTGGAAATCTCTTCAGAGATAATTATGTGACTCGTACATGGTAAATTGGTGTCAATTGTTACTCCAATGAATTTTTTTTTTTAACTTCTATTATGATAATAGACTTAACAATTCAGTTATCCATATATATATATATATATATATATATATATATATATATATATATATATATATATATTAGGGTGTCTCTTATTTTCGAAGTGTTGATTTTTTTAGGTTGCGCCCCCTCAACCAGTTCCATTGGTTGAAAAAACATCACATATAAAATTTTTTTGGATTGAACAATTTTTAGAGGTCGCCCCCGCTTATTAAAGTTCATAAAATATAGCTATTATTTATGCAATTAATATTTGAAATTACTAGCAGTTGTCAAGTATACTAAACATATGTTTTTAATTAATTAATCATCATATTTATGATGAATTCAATTAAATGAATATATTAGAGATAATTGTCAAGTTTGTAGCTGAAAATATTGCTTGATAAGACAAGATCAACCTGTTTAAACATGTTTCATCAAGAATGCTCCAGATTATGTTGCAATTGTTTATTTGTCATCATTCAGTGTTCTGCTGTCATAAGTAAAAGGTGTGTAACTGTGTATCACTATACTTCTTTTTTGCTATTATCAGATAATAAACTGTTATTTATATTTTTCACAATTATTTATACTGATTTTGTTATTAGTGTTTGAAAAAAATTTAATGAATTTAATGAAAAAATTAGAATTTATGCTCTTATACACATATTATGAAGTTTTAAACAATGTTGCTATTTGTCACAAAGAATTTAATTTAGTTCAATGGAAATTTTACCTGACATGTGTTTCATGATCTGTGTTTCTATCAGTGGCGTCACTAGAGGGGTGCGGGGGGTTTTTGTGCAGTGTTTGAGCAGAAATTTATTATTTTTTATAAAAATATCCCTGTAGTTAGTTATAACAACAAAAACATTTTTCGTAAGCCCAGCTTACATGTATCAATATACCTACAAGGCTAAAACTCTATGCTAATTTACTTTTTGAACCTTCTAATGCGCTCCGGTCAGAGCTGTCATTATTACCCAATTACAATGACGCTTCGAATCACGTGGTTTCGTCTGCACGCTCTACAAGCACGCGCTGTTGTTTTCGTTGCTGCTGGTGTTTTTATAGTCGCTGATTTTGTCAAATTTTCTGTTGTTTTAGCTACAATATTGTGGTAATTAGTATTTGTGAACCTATATCAATAACTTTTTTGAGAATGAAGTAGTAATTAAAGGAAAAGAAGGAGAAAAATAAAAAAAGGCTTCCGCTCAGTTGTTGCAGCCTCTGTCTTTATGATGTTGCAGCCTCAAATTTATGAGTATATTTCCATATGCATTTGTCTACAACTTCTACATTATTTGGGCCGTTATTGATTATGCAAACCTAATCCATTAATGTATCTCATGTAACGGTAAAGTTTAACGTTAAAATGAACATAATTTTGATGTAGTTCTTAAACGTTTTTACTTCGAATTCTATTGTTTTCTTACCGAATTTTCACTTTAACCACATGAAACTATGTAAATGTAAATACATTTAGGCTGTGCGTATGATATTGTAATTTAAAGGAGTAATTTTAATTTTGCTAGTTGTTTATGTCACTACTATTGCCATTACATTCAGTGATATACGGGAATTACGATTTACGAGTAACATTAGTACAAAAAACATTACTAAGGATTCTGTATGGTCTGGTACGGGAGGAGGTCCATGGGGGGGGGGTGACACCATGAGTTACCGCACTGGGTGACACCAACCCTAGTGACGCCACTGTTTCTATTTCCAATAAAATAGCAAAATATAAATTTCTACTACAAAAATATTTATTCCTTGTTTCTTAGATTAAAAAATAATAGGAATAATAATTGAGAAAAATACGTTAGATTTATAAAATAGACCAAATTAACTTTGTTATTCTACCAAATTTTTTTTTTTTTGTAATTTAAAAAAGTCAAAACAGTGATTTAGCCCTGCTCTACAAAACCATAACACTACATTAATATTTTGTTTTCTTATTTTGCAGATGAATACAAGAAGACCATTCTATTTGCTCGGATCTACAGTAGATGATATTAAAGGCTCAAAGCTGCCCCCATATAGGCAAGCTTTTGGTTATTTTATGCACCTCCACAGAGAAAAACATGACAATCCGCGATGCTCTGCGTCAATCTATTCGAGCCACAATAGTTATCTGGGATAAGGCCAATATTCCTACTCAGCAGGAACCTCGTGCCATGAAGAAGTTAGAGAATTTCTTTAACGAATGCATGCTTCCAGAACAAGCCAGAGCCATAAAACCAAGGAGGCTGATTTTGTAGAGCGATTGGAAGATCTCTTTGACATCGCCCATGGAGACGCTGAGAAGCTGATCAAGAATCGTGAGGACTGGGAGTTCCTTCAACTGCAAAGACAAAAAGGTCGTCCTGGCTCAATCGGTGGTGTGGACACTGTACATCTTCACCGCACAAAAAATGTAGTCAAACGGTTGGAAGCTGAGGCAGAGAGAAAAAGAAAGTCAGAATCTTTGATGGAGGCGTCTACTAGTCAAGTTGTACTGGCTTCTTCCACATCTTCCAGCAACACTGATGAAAGTGAAAATGAGGAGGAGGAGCCCAAAGGAGCTTGGCTTTACCAAAATCTAAGAAAAAAACGAGGCATGAAAAACATCATGACTATTCAGATGTCTGCTGCCCTGGATCGTACACAAATTTCCTCTAGAAAGGCAACATTTATCCTCGCAGAGGCAGCTAAAAGCTTTGGTTTGGACGCTTCAGATTACAACATAAACCAACATTCTATCCATCGCCTTCGAAATAAGAACCGAGCTCGTCATGCTAAAGAACTTAAGGAGCATTTCCATGGAGAATGTTCTATGACAGTCCACTGGGATGCAAGATGATGGAGGACCTCACCTCGCACAAGCACATTGATCGTCTTCCAGTACTTGTGTCAGGACCTGGTGTTGAACAGCTGCTTGGTGTCCCCAAAATCCCAAACTCAACTGTAGAAGCACAAGCTGAAGCCATCTTTAACTGCCTGAATGAATGGGGAATTACAGAGAGAGTAAAAGCAATTTGTTTCGATACAACAGCTTCAAACACGGGTCAATATAGTGGAGCCTGTGCTCTCATCGAAACAAAATTGGGACATGATGTTTTGTACTTGCCTTGTAGACACCATGTTTTAGATTTATTGTTGGGAACTGCATTTGAAGCAACATTGGGATCTACATCAACTGGTCCAGAGATATTAATCTTTAAGCGTTTTCGTGACAATTGGACTTCTGTTGATCAAAGCCAGTTCCAAACAGGTGAGACAGACACGATTACTAAAGAAGCAATTATCCAGTCTAAAACTGAACTAATTCAGTTTGCTAGATCCCAGGCACCTATGCTACGGGATGACTATCAAGAACTTTTGGATCTGTCCATCATCTTTCTTGGAGGTGTCCCCAATAAAGGCATCAAGTTTCGTGCACCAGGTGCCATGCATCGAGCTCGCTGGATGTCCAAAGCGCTCTATTCTATCAAGATGTGGCTTTTTCGAAACCAGTTCAAGATGACTAAGACTGAAGAACGAGGAATTCGAGATCTTTCCCTTTTTTCTGTTCTCATCTATATGAAGGCTTGGACAACATCCTCACTCCCTATTGAAACCCCATTTAATGACTGGCTCCTTATGAGGTCATTGATTAATTAGCCTAACAAAAAGATTTCTGATGCAACTAAAAAAAGCTCTCTAACCACTTATGGTACCTGTCTGAAGAAGCAGTTGGTCTTGCTTTCTTTGATGAGCGAATTACTACAGATGTAAAGAAACGCATGGTAAAGGCATTAGAAGATGAGTCCACTGATAGACCACCCAAGCGTCCTCGGATTCCTGAATCGACCTTCTGCTCTGGTGAAGGACTACACCAACTTGTTCCAAGAAATACTAGAGAATTCTTTACTAAGCTGAATTTGCCAGAAGGATTTCTGAACAAGGCACCCAGCACTTGGACATCCAACTGTGAATATTTAAGGGCAAGAGCTATTGTTGCAGCTCTATCTGTTGTAAATGACTGGGCAGAACGTGCAGTAGCTTTAGTTCAAGAGCTGAATAAGAAATTGACAGTGGGGGAAGAGCAGCTCCAGCTCCTGCTCCAAATTGTTGCAAAACACCGCCAGAGTCACCCAGTTCCATCAAAAACTGTTCTTCTCAAAAAATAACCATCAATGAGGTCGCACCTTAAAATAAACCATATTGTATAATCATTGTATATTAAATAAATGTTGTATAAGGAAATAATGCTAATTAAATTAATTAAAGTATGTAAATAGCACTGGCATTTTGAATTTATCTCTATATAATAAACTAATGGTTTTTTTTTGTAGCAATGCTTCATTGCTGATTATATATAAAAAAAGAGCCAGGAAGGATTTTGGATAGGAGAAAAAGGATTGGGATAAAGAAGGATTGAGGACCAAAGGATGGATTATAACAACATCAAGGATAGGTTAGAAAAGGATCAATGATAAATAAGAAGGCCTATACTTATAAAAACGAATCAAACTAAAAAAGAAGGAAGGAATTATGTGTATAATGAGCATAATCATATGATATGTCAGGAGCTATTATGCCATGGTCACCATTTTTATTAGCCGGGGGCGACCCCTAAATATGAGCCAATTTGTGTCAAACTTTCAAGTTTTAGTTTTTATGCTAAATGGAACTATTTTAGGGGGCGCAGATAAAATAATTCAATATTTCAATTTTTGACTACCCAATAAGAGACACCCTAATATATATATATATATATATAAATTTATGAAACTGAAAACTTTTAGTATTTCTTATATAATTAAATTGCTGACAATTAGAAAAAAGAAAGAAATCAATAGTTTAACCATAAACTAAATAAAATAAGCATTTAACTTGACTTTGTGTGTACTATTTTCATAAAATATTTTTCCTGGTTAGGCTATTTTTCACTACTCTGCGATTTAATTAGCTGGTTGGGTTTTGTTCTGGCTATTTTTCAAATTGGATTCAGTTTAGTGGTGTTTGTGATAGAATTATGACGTGCCACTCGTGTGATTTTGATCTGAGTCGTCATGTGTCCTAGATGAAGACAAAGGATTGGATGTTTTTATCAATTACGGCTTTATTCTCTCATCCTTAACTTGTCCGAAATGTGACAGTGAGTGCTTAACACGAAAAGATCAGAAGATATTTAGGTGAAATAACCAATATCAGCCTGTTAGGTTAATTGAATGCCTGGTTAGATCAACTATACACCCTTGATGAGCCAATAAAACATGTCTAGGGCCTACATTTCTAAGTTTAAACATTACAACTGAATGCTCAGTGTGTGAAAAAGTTTGAAGATAGCCAGTACTTGGCCCTCTACTTTTTATTGTTTATATTAATGACTTGGAATGTGGATCTAAATAGGAAAACCTCACTATTTTCAGATGATACAAAATTGGGCCAAAACGTAAGATCTTTAACAGATGTCATGAGAAAGCAAAAGGCTATTGATGAAGTAGATGCTTGGACAGATAGATGGGTGGTGAAATTTAATGTGGAAAAGTGTAAAGTTATGCATGTTGGTCGTGGCAAGGACTGGTAAAAACCTTTTTTGAAAAAGCCAAATACCAATGGTTTTTATAAAAGCCAATGGCTTTTTGTTTTTTTAAAATGACTTAAACCATGGTTTAAGCCAAACAACCCTGATCATAACAATCCAGAATTTGAGTATAACTTGGTTGGAAGTTGGATAAATGAAGAAAAGAAGGAGCGAGATTTGGGTGTCAATGTGAATCATGCTCTTAAGCCTACAACTCACTATATTGAAATTAGAAATAAGGATAATGTTAGATTGAACCTAATGCGGAAACTTTTACAAAAGATCGCAATAATAGGCCAAGAGACACTGACCTTAAGCTTTTTCAACAAAGATGTAAATCGTAGTTAGTACAACATAGTTTTCAAACAGAATAGTAAAATTCTGGAATAGCTCAGATGAAGAAGTTGTGAGTTCCCGTACTTTGGAGACTTTTGAGAATAAACTAGATAAAATAATGCCCGAGAGATATTTGGTAATGATGATTTGTTGGAGCAGGTAATGGTGTGGTGAAGAGGAACGTGAACCCTTCCCACATATATATATATATATATATATATATATATATATATATATATATATGTGACTTTTTCACACACTGAGCATTCAGTTATAATGTTTAAACTTAGAAATGTAGGCCCTAGACATGTTTTATTGGCTCATCAAGGGTGTATAGTTGATCTAACCAGGCATTCAATTAACCTAACAGGCTGATATTGGTTATTTCACCTAAATATCTTCTGATCTTTTCGTGTTAGGCACTCACTGTCACATTTCGGACAAGTTAAGGATGAGAGAATAAAGCCGTAATTGATAAAAAAATCCAATCCTTTGTCTTCATCTAGGACACATGACGACTCAGATCAAAATCACACGAGTGGCACGTCATAATTCTATCACAAACACCACTAAACTGAATCCAATTTGAAAAATAGCCAGAACAAAACCCAACCAGCTAATTAATTAAATTGCAGAGTAGTGAAAAATAGCCTAACCAGGAAAAATATTTTATGAAAATAGTACACACAAAGTCAAGTTAAATGCTTATTTTATTTAGTTTATGGTTAAACTATTGATTTCTTTCTTTTTTCTAATTGTCAGCAATTTAAATTATATAAGAAATACTAAAAGTTTTCAGTTTCATAAATTTATTTATATATATATATATATATTTGGATTAACTGAATTGTTAAGTCTATTATCATAATAGAAGTTAAAAAAAAAATCATTGGAGTAACAATTGACACTAGGGTTTCTTTACCGGGATCCCGGGATCCCGGGATCCCGGTAGATTTTTAGCTAATTTAAATTTCCCGGGAAATTCTCCCTGTCCCGGGAAATCCCGGGATATTGCAATCACTCTTTCTGAAGAAATTCAAACTGAAGATGACGAACATAATGACAACATACAGGGTGTCCCGTAAGTCTGGACCCATAGGAAAAAATAATAAAATTACAAAATAGTCCAAAAATTTATTACATAATCTGTTCAAAGTGTCCGCCGTTGTGTCGCACACATAGTTGAAGACGCAATCTCCACTGCGACAGTACTTTCTGAATCACAGTCGCAGAAATTTCTTGACACGCCTCCACAATGCGTGCTTTAAAGGTGGAAAATGTTCTGAAGTTTGACCTCGTACACTTTGGCTTTCAAGTGGCCCCACAAATAAAAATCATAATAAAAAATAATAAAAAAATAATAATAATAAAATAATAATAATAACAATAAAAAAATATATTATAAATCCCTATGGGTCCAGACTTACGGGACACCCTGTAGATGAAGATGGAGAAGATTTCAATCATAGTATTGATTTTGAAAGTGTTTTGTGTGAGCGCTTTGATGAGGATCCGTTCGAGATAGATATTTCATTTGGATCGCACGACACTGTAGGTAAAGAAATCAACGTGTCTCAAATCATCAATAAAGTCAGAAAAATAGCAAAAAAAATTCGCAAATCACCTTTAAAGAATAACATCTTACAAGGATATGTTCAACAGGAACAAGGAAAAAGTTTGCATCTATTGCTGGATTCCAAAACCAGATGGAATAGTCTTTTAGCCATGCTGGAGCGATTTATCAAAATAAGGTCATCCGTATCGAAAGCTCTCATCGACTGCAATAAAGATATGGACAATTTTGACCTTGACAAACAAGAAGTTACTGTAATTCGTGACATTGTGGCATCGCTGGAGCCATTAAAAGTTGGAGCAGAAAAGCTGGGCAACAGAGAATCGACTTTACTTTCATCAGAAGGTGTTTTTTTCTTTCATTTTGAACGAACTAAATCAAATAAACACACCTTTTTCAAAAAAACTAAAGGAGTCGTTCATTCGACGCATAACAGAGAGAAGAAATGAGAACTTGACTGGCCTCATACAATACCTCAATAGTGGAAAGAATTATAAAAAGGTCGCAACTTTCGCAAGTGACAGAAGTTTGCCAGCCTTACCAACCAAGTCTATGTTAATTTCATCAGCAAAGCAGATGTTAGATCGCCTTTTTGGAGTACCTGCTGATTCTACCTCTAGTGAGACAGATGAAGATAATGATGTGCAAGAATCAGCTGTCCCTCAGTCATCTTCGATGACTCTAGCTGAAAGGCTTGATGCAGCTATTAAAGCAGCCGAGGTAGAGAAATCAAGAACACTAGACAGCAAAGCAAGCGCCGCAAAGCACCTTAAAAAGGAACTAGAGATCTTCGAGGCTACGGGCGAAAAAACGCAGAACATCTCTCTTCTCTTGAATGCATTAAAGACGATTCCACCCACGTCAATAGAATCGGAAAGGGCATTCTCAGCAGCAGGACTTTTCGTGACTAAAATGAGAACAAGATTGAGTGATCGAAGTATTGACCATCTTTGTTTTTTGAAATCGTACTATAAAAATTCACAGTGATAATTTTTTTGGTTGAATTCATTGAAGTTCTTTGCAATTTGAAGGTAATTTTTATTTTTTCTTTAAATTTTCTAAGCAATTCAAAGGCAATTTTTTTTCGTTGTATTCATTAAGTTTTCAATGAAACGGAGCAATTTTTTTATTTGTGAAAATTTTCTATGTAATTCAAAAGTATTTTTTTTAATACATATTTTTCACAGCAATATTATTTTATTTTGCCCATCATGGAGATTGCAGAACTTATTAAATGACTATAAAAAAAAATAAAAAATAATTATACCCCCTCTTTTCTAGGTTAATTTATTTTATAATATATTTTAAATATAATTAATTATATCCCGGGATTTCCCGGGATCCCGGGAAGGGAATCATTTTTATCCCGGAATCCCGGGATAAGCAAAAGGCCGGGAAATGAGAAACCCTAATTGACACCAATTTACCATGTAAGTCACATAATTATCTCTGAAGAGATTTCCAGGAGGGGTTACAATAACGTTTAAACTTAAACATGTAGTTCTTAACCATTTTTGTTCACAAATATTTTCTCTTTAAACCAAAATGTGTAATATTTATTATTCAAAACCAAGTGTTTTAGTAATGAGTAACTTATATTACTTTCATGAAATGAGGAATCATTGCGCAAAACTTCTGAAATAAATGTTAGTTTTAAACATGCACAGTACAGTTTCAGGAAAAAAGTTTGCCAGATAACCCCATTCTGTCACTAAGACATCAACCTGTGACGCAGGTTGAATTAAAAAATTACAATGTTTTTAGTTAGGATAGGCCTTGAATGTAAAGAATAAGGAACCACCAAGGAAATGAAGATTTCTCTATTTCATCATTTATCAATAAAAACCCATTACAAACCTGTTTTAAAACTGCAAATGTAACTTTAACTCTTGATTGAACATTTGAAACCCTTAAGGTTGTTGTTGTGGGCAAAGTAGAGCAAGAAAAATAAAAATAGCTGGTTAAACAAACTTTGCTACAGCTTCAAAATAAATACATGATAGCTAATAAAACCCCTTATACTATATACATACCTTAAAATTGTATTTGTGACATCTAAAGTAATTAATTTTTGGTTCAAGAAAATGTGGCTTACCAATATAAACCTGGTACATATGTGGCCTGTTTCTATGAAGGTGACTGGTTTGTTGGAAACATAGTTTAAGTGTGTGATACTGAGAAGGATCTATTAGTAAATTTCATGAAAAAGAATCATTTTAAATGGCCTGGACAAGAGGATGTTTGCAGGATTCCATTCCAACATGTTTTGTGTTCAATTGAACCACCTACAGTTGCTGAGAAAATGGGGAGACAGTACAAGTTATCAAATGATTGTTTATCTAAAATTGAGGAGTATTTAAAAAAAGCCTAAGTAACTACAGCCCTGTATCAAGCTGAATAATAAATTGTCAATTTATGGCTGTTGAAGACAATCAGACTTAAAGCCTGAGTACAATAATAAATTCCTGAGTCAGTGTCTAAACATAAGAGTTATTAGCTGTATATAAGTTTACATACGAATTTACATAAAACAACACATATTAAAAAAGAATATGAACTTATAGCCAATAATTCACATGCTTAAAAACTCAGGAATTCATTATTGTATATAGCTAAGTACTGTACACTTGTATTAAGGGAAGTAATACGCTACTTAAATTTAAGGTTTTGTACTGCAAATGTAGTAATAATCTAGGTATATGTCTTTTTTTTATGAGTAAAACTTATTTAGATAATTTAACATTTGTGAATTAACTTACCAAGTAATAAAATGGAAGTAAAATTACAATTCAATGTTGTAAAAAGAAATAGGCCCTTAGTAGGCTGTGGCTAATTAATTCATTTGATGACAGTAGTTAGGGATACTGGAAAAGATTAAAGGAACTAGGCATGTTTAGTTTTGAGAGACATGAAGAGAGATATGATACAGATGTTTAAAATGTTTTCAGGTTTGGACACTTTAGATGTACATAACGTTTTCTCACTAGATACTGATGGGATAACTTGTGGGCATAATAAGAAAATTAGAAAACAGACTTGTTGACTTGATCTACAAAAATACTTCTTTACTCATAGAGTAGTAGATTTTTGGAATGACTTACCATATGATGTGGTAAACAGTAGCTCATTAGTTAATTTTAAGACAAATTTAGACACTTCCATGAATGAAAGATAGTTTGCTGAATGTGAATAGTGTATACCGTATTCTTAGCTAAGTTATTACGTTACATTTCATTTGGAAAACATGAAGGCACTTGGGCCTATTGAGGTAATCCAAGTCATCAGCTACATTTTAATAATAATAAAATTTTGTAAAATGTCAATCTCAAACTAGCTAATTAATATACAACTATTTACATCCACCAAAAGAGCCTACAAAACTGAAACTAAGGATATACACGATATACAATCTACAAACTATCTCTTTCACTCATGAAAGTGTCTAAATTTTTCTTGAAATTAACTAGAGCTACTGTGTACCACATTTACCATATTTTATCAAACTAAGACTTTTGCACATGAATGGTTTCCACACACTTTTTTCATAAATTTGTCAACTAATTTGTAAACTGAAATTTGTCAACTAATTTGTAAAACTGTGTGACAAATATGTTTGGACTAGGACTCTATCATAATTATGCAAGATGTACCGAAAGCCCATTTTCTTTTATAAATAGCTTCTATTCAGTGCTGTACTGTACATTGAAGGGTTTTTATTTTTAATATTTGTTTAGTTATATGCACAAAGTCAATTTAAATTATATAAGAAATACTAAAAGTTTTCAGTTTCATAAATTTATTTATATATATATATATATATATATATATATATATATATATATATATATATTTGGATTAACTGAATTGTTGTCTATTATCATAATAGAAGTTAAAAAAAAAAATTCATTGGAGTAAGAATTGACACCAATTTACCATGTAAGAGTCACATAATTATCTCTGAAGAGATTTCCTGGAGGGATTACAATAACGTTTAAACTTAAACATGTAGTTCTTTTTTTGTTCACAATGCAGAGACAGTGCCTGAAACAATATTTTCTATTAAAATGAGCCATAAGAATATTCACTGGAACTGAATTGTATGCTCAAATAAGAAGAATGGTTCAATCACTAATTATGGAGAGCTTTTTCTGGCTTCAACAATCTTGTCAGGTCCACAGCCTACTGTTTGAGGAATGTTCACTGCTGTTTAAACTACAATTAACAAATAGCTAAATAAGAGCAGATATATGTCTATTGTTAGCGATATTATTATTACGTTTATTTTTTGCATGTAAAATGCATCAGTTGGGAATTCATTTTCTCCTTTATGCTTCTTGTTTTCCTATATCTTTTTAAGATTTATAAATTCTAAAACCAAATACGTTTCGACTAGGATTCTATCTGGAAAGGGAGAACTGTATTAAAGTTTATATTTATTAACCCATCAGTTTCTGTAACAATTTCCTCGTCTATAATTATTATTTCCTGTTTAATTCTATTTAAACCACCCAAAATAGTATCATAATACCTTTTATTTGGATTTTCTTTGCTATTAAAGGTAGTTAAAAGCCTGGTAATGACTCCCTTCCTTGCTGATCTCTTCCTTTATAATGATTTAATCTTTGCATCAATTGCTTCACATTCAGCCATATTTTGTTTATTTTATTTTTCCAGAAATAAGTCCCCAAAATCCTAAAACCCTTTCAACTCGATAAGTAAACTTTATTTTATATTATGTTTACAATAGTTAAGCATTATTATGGTTAAATAGGCTAGGCTTCGGAGCTAATTTGACAAATGTAGGCTCGCCCCCGTCATCGATGCTTTAAGGTGAAAAGCGCGTAATATTTTTTGTTTTTGATACGTATGAATGGCTTACCAAAACAAAATAGACACATATGGGAAATCTTCCTATCTCTTTCATTCATGGAAGTGTCTAAATTTGTCTTAAAATTAACTAATGAGCTACTGCTTACCACATCATATGGCAAGTCATTCCAAAAATCTACTACTCTGAGTAAAGGAGTATTTTTGTAGATCAAGTCAACAAGTCTGTTTTCTAATTTTCTTATTATGCCCACAAGTTATCCCATCAGTATCTAGTGAGAAAAAGTTATGTATAAGAAATAAATTTAGTCTATATCTATTTCACATTAAATATTTGATACAGTATCTCGTTTCGCTGAACTAAATCCAAAACATTCGTTCGTATCACACACACACACACACACACACACACACACACACACACATCCCGGAAACCAATGCATTTTCATCTCTCCGTGGAGCAGAACGAATCACACGTGCCCGATTGAGAACTTTTGAAAGGATTCTAGTTCAGATTATCTTCTCTGCCTCGGAGCTGATTAATATTTATTAATGAGCAAAACTCTCTCTCTCTCTCTCTCTCTCTCTCTCTCTCTCTACATTATATATATATATATATATATATATATATATATATATATATATATATATATAGTGTGAGATAATTGTTATTATTACTAAATTGAGGGTATTGGCGGTGGATTTGAGTAAGGTGTTTGATGTAATAGACCATAATATTCTACTTATCAATTTGCATTGTTACGGTTTTAGAGGGGCAATCAGTGATTGAACTGAAAGTTATTTGCCCGATAGATATAATATGCATCAGTAAATAAAGCTTGCTCCACTAAAGCGCTTGCCAAACATGGTGTGTCACGGCGAAATTCAATTTATATATATATATATATATATATAACCACACACACACACACACACACATGGGGAATGGGGCGGGTTAATATTTTTGACGAATGTAGATATATTTATCAGGAGCGGTCTGGGCCACATATTTTCGGAAAAGTCGGAAATCACGCCCAACGATCCCTCGCCTAACCTAGCTTACGCCTGACGTGGCAGAAGACTCACCCTGACTGATATAATATAATATGGATCGCAATTTTTTGTTCACCTAAAAATGGTACGCTTCGGTTTGCCACCAATGGATCCCTTTATTTGAACAAAACTCTCGCGCTCTTCCTATATATATATATATATATATATATATATATATATATATATATATATATATATATTTGTTAGTACTCTCATGTTTGCCTACCTTATTTCTTTCGCAGATTGCTATTTAATATAATTGTGTGTATTTCTTTCAATAACAGAGAAGTTAGCTAAGAATATGATACCATACAAAATACGCGTAAATATCTTCATTGTAGAAATAATAACAATGAGAATATTAATATTTGAAGTGGTGGTTTCTGCTCGAATAGCTTGTAGAAGGATAAGCCCTTGGCCCGAAAAAGGTCTCTAGGTATGATTCGAATTGATGCGAACACGATCGCTTGTTTTGATTTTATTTCGGCGAAACGAGATACTACAGCCCTTCCATATATATACCCTCTAATTATATTTTAAAAGAGCATTCGTTTCCACATTAAACTGTGGGTCGATAATCCATTCAGAAGATACCCAGGAGAGATGAAAAAATGCATTGGTTTCCAGTGTGTGTGTGTGTGTGTGTGTGTTGTTTATTCGTTTATATGAATTAGTGATTTGAGAATAATCTTTGTGCAGTTTAAGTAAATACATTTATTCAAGTAGAGGTTGCAACCTCTCCTTCCTTCATGCGAATACTGTAATGTTCTACATAATGATACAACTTAGATATTATATATACAGGGTGTCCCGTAAGTCTGGACCCATAGGGATTTATAATAATTTTTTTATTATTATTTTTTTATTATTTTTATTATGATTTTTATTTGTGGGGCCACTTGAAAGCCAAAGTGTACGAGGTCAAACTTCAGAACATTTTCCACCTTAAAGCACGCATTGTGGAGGCGTGTCAAGAAATTTCTGCGACTGTGATTCAGGAAGTGCTGTCGCAGTGGAGATTGCGTCTTCAACTATGTGTGCGAACAACGGCGGACACTTTGAAGAGATTATGTAATAAATTTTTGGACTATTTTGTAATTTTATTATTTTTCCCTATGGGTCCAGACTTACGGGACACCCTGTGTGTGTATATATATATATATATATACGGGTTTGGGGAATGACGATCGTCTGTTTAGAACTTTCATAAATTTTCATTTCCGTTCGTTTTTCCCCACTGATATTCGAATATTTATAATGAAAATTGTGTGTAAAATTATTTATTTGATAAACAGAATTTAATTGGATTCACCCCGTCAGACCATTACTTTGGTCTTATATAATTATTTTAGGAGAATTTAATAAACATAATATTAAAGTACATTTCTTTCTCATTAAAATGTTCAGGGTGACGCGGCATTTTTTTTTTCTTTTTTGTTTCACTTCAGATTTGTTTGTGGGTACTTCTTTTATTTATTTCTTGTAGCACTTGTGTTACCTTATTTCTATACAATAATGTCTTGAAGTGCTATTTTTGTACGGATATGGGGAAGGAAATTATAAGCCGTGCTTTTCAGAACATTCGAAAAGTTTAACTAAGTTTAATGAAGTTCAAGTTAATGTTATATTTGATTCTAATCGTTAAACACTATATACATCTATTGTAAAACCCTATATACATCTATACATCTATAGTGAAACACTATATATATATATATATATATATATATAGCTATTTTTGTACGGATATGGGGAAGGAATTTATACGCCGTGCTTTTCAGAACATGTTGATAGTTTAATATCAGCTATTACACAACCAATTCTATACATAAGGCTTCTTTAGCTGAAAGAGTTCAGATATATGTATATGTATATGTATATATATATAATATATATATATATATATATATATGTGTATCATAAGCTGTTTAAAAGACTGTATATATATAATTATAGTAAACTTATGTCGAAATAAACTAGTTAACCATAAAATTAATTATTTTCTATTATTAAGTTTTCTATGTTGAATTGTGTGTGGTTAACTACGTTATTTGTTTCGAAAAGTTTAACTTCAAGTTTAATGAAGTTCAAGTTAATGTTAAATTTGCTTCTAAACGTTAAACACTAAACTAAAATTAAATGTTGTTATATGAAAAATAAATATATATATATATATATATATATATATATATATATATATATTTTTACATATACCTAACATAAGATGTTTAAAAGAATGTGTATATATATATAAGCATAATAATATATATCTAGCAAGGGCAATCCGATCATTGCAAAAAAAAACTGGAAAGATATGCAATTCCATAATAATAAAGATTGAGTGTGTAAAATTATTTATTTAATAAACAGAATTTAATTGGATTAACTACCGTCATATACATAGTGTTACACAATGGATGATTAATATATGGATTTCTGGGACACATGGCGCTATCTGGCAACTGAATACATTGCGCTATCTGGCAACTCAGCCAGAATAGAGGCTTATAAAAGACCGAGAAGTTGATGAAAGAATCATTCAAGCTCGGCTCCCAGCCGAGCAAGGACCTCTGGTCCTTCTCTTTCAGGCCCTTTGGTAAAACCCCTTAGAGGCCTCTTAGGTTAGGAAAACGAAAATAACTTGGGGGAGAACTCCTCTCTCTCCTTCAGGTGTACCCCTCCCCCCTTGGCTCAGCCAACTGGCTGATTCTGGCTGATTAGGAGCCTATAAAACAACGCCTACTCGGCTGAAGTCTTAATATGCACTTGGCTCCTGCCAGGTGAACACCTCTCCTCCTTTCTCTCTGGTCCTTTGGGGGGAATAGCTTGGGGGAGGCCCCCAAGTTGCATGCCCCTTGCAACCCCGGTTGGCAACAAAGGCCAGTACTCTTTTTCTTTCTTTGCAACCCCCCCCCTTTGCAACATTACGTCATCACTTGCAACATTCTTGCACTCTCCCCTTTTGCGGCTATACTACTCCCATTTATCTACCAACCAATTTTTATTGCGTGGAAGGATGAACAACTGGGTTTTGCCGGGGTCGATGGATTCGTAATCAGCGATGCTAACCACTACACTAACGAGGCGCACAACAGACAAAACTTTCAAGAAAAAATTTACAATTTTTTAATTTTTAATAATTTCTGCGAATTCGAATAACCATTTTTTATGCACATAAAATACATTATTATACATTTGGAAAATTTTTGTAATGAAAACCGTTTTGAGTGGTCAATTTAACCTCAATACTGTAGTCTGATTTAAAATGGGCTCAAGTAATTTCTACCCCTTACTCGGGAAGTTGTGGCTGGTCTTGGTCCCCATATTCCCCCAACATTAATTGTTGCATTTTTTTTGTAGCGAGGAGGAGGGGGAGGGGGGGGGGCGAAGGAGTGTGTTATTTAAAGGACAAAGTCTATAGGAATAATTCAAGAACAGCTGATCAGATACAAAATGAAATTATGGATGAAACATGGAATTTGCGAAAGATATTTTAGTACGGACACTCGGACAGTTTAAAATTTCAGAACACGTTTAAAGCAAATTGAGGTCACTAATGATCATATTAAAAATGATTTTCACACGCTGTTATGCTGTTGAGCTGTCATGTATTATGCCGTATTTTATTTGCACGACAAAATTATTATTATTGTAACCCAGAGAAATATTTATTAAAAAATAAATAAAAGTAGGTGGTTCTTTCTTTGATTCATCAAACCTGTTCATGTAAAAAAAATAAAAATAAAGTAATAGGTTTACATTCCCGAGTTATCAAATCACGTTGTAATTCTCCATCAAAAGTATCGAAATTTTTGGGTAAATTTTTTAGCAAGTGCCAATACGAGTGCCATTTGTGAAAAACATTTAAATTAAGAATGACCCTAATTTTTTTTTTAAGACCTCAATCAAACGTTATCAGTAGATTTATTATGTAGACTCGCGACTATGTTATATCTTTTCCAATTATTATACTTAATATACCATAATATCGGGTGGTTTTGGCTCAAGGGTTGACGATGGCACTTCTTAAAAAAATTGGTTTTATGCATTTTGTGCAAAAACAAACTGTTTCATGAAAAAAAGCAAAATTATCATTTTTAATCTATGGAATTTTGCCTATCTTTTTGTCTAAACACCTTTTTCTCTATCTTCCTTAACTTAGGAGTTATGTTGTGACAATTGTCAGCAGAAAAACACCAATGTTTAACTCGTAAGTTAAGGAAAATAGATAAAAAAAAGTGTTTAGACAAAAAGATAGGCAAAATTCCATAGATTAAAAATAATTGTGCTTTTTTCCATGAAAATTTTTCTTTTTGCACAAAATGCATAAAACCAATTTTTTTAAGAACTGCTAATGTCAACCCCTTGAGCCAGTCACCCCTTTACGCCACACTTGGATAAGATTTTGGTTGGTTTGTTTAATTAACGCGTAAATCGTCTTTGGGTTGTGAACCCACCTTACGAGCTTATCTTTCTCTCGAACTGACTCCATTACAAATAAAACAAAAACAAACGCACAAAAATATATACTCTACAGTATGTTAAAGAGAGATGTTCTACAACCTTGGAAAAAAAATTTAAAAAAAACAGTACAAGTTACAGTTTTGTTTTTTCGAGATCAAAATTAGGTTAAATTTTGCCTAATAATAATGTGATTCACATTTAAAAACTAGGAGGGTCTGGGAAGTTTTACAGTCTCCGGGAAAATTATAGGCTTACCTGCTCAAAATTCGTTTAGAGCCTATAATCTTCAAATCACCAGAGAGAATAAGGTAAAATAGTAAATATTAAGTTCCACGGACTCTGCTTCTTTGAAACTTGTTACAGAGATGCTGATTAGTAGAAACTGGGGGTCTTCTCGGTCATATTCATCTGCTAATTTTTAAGTTTTTTTTTTAGGTAATTTTTGGCGCAGAATTTAATTTTGGCCTTTCTTAAATGCTAAAATTAAACGAAACAAATATATCAACCCTAACCTAACTAAAATAGAAAGTAAACTAAAGAAAAGTTTGAAATCTCGTTTAATATCATTAGGTCAGGTAAGGTTAGATTAGATTAGATTAATTTAAGTCAGGTTAGGATAGTGCAACTCACCTCTCTTAAATAGTTGTTATTAGTCTATTACTGCGTTGGTTTTAATTCAGAGTTCATGGATCACAAAATTTTATGTTGGTGTATTTTTTTGCCCAGCAATAAATAACCATCATAATCTTAGATAATGGAATATGGGCAACAGGAAAGTACCTAAGTTAGTTTTATATTTGTTTCTCCATAAGAATTCGTGAATATAGCTGGGAAATAAGGCACGTGATGTACCATGTTGACGACGTAGCTTCTTTGCCCCGTTAGGTCAACTGTACGCCCTTGACGATTGGTTAGGTTAAGTCGTGATATTTTCGTTTAAACAACGAAAATATACGGCTTAACCTAACCAATCGTCAAGGGCGTACAGTTGACCTAAACGGGCAAAGAAGAAACTACGTCGTCAACATGGCTCATTTATCAGTTGTAATATCGCCTTAATACTTTTAATAAAATTATATTGAGGCTAACGTCTTTTTGGTTATTATTCGTTTTTTGACCCAGTCACACCCAGCTATAACAGCAATATATATTGAATAACCAATGGATCTTTTCCGTTTGACTGCCGCCATTGAAACATAAGAGGTGAGTGCCCCCAGCCTTCTTTACTTAGCCTTATAAGGCTAACTAACGAAAATATCACGACCTAACCTAACCAATCGTTAGGTCAACTGTACGACCTTGACGATTGGTTAGGTTAGGTCGTGATATTTTTGTTAGTTAGCCTTATAAAGCTAACTAAAGAAGGCTGGAGGCCCTGATCTTCAGGTGATCCCCCTTATTTTTCTGAGTACACGATTAAAACTTAAAAATTAAGCATGGATCTTGAAAGTAATTAAAATTTTTTATAAGAAACAAAATTTGAAGGGGAAATTAAGAAAAGCTTTTTTATAAAGTAACTTATTTTGTATCATCAAGACATTTCAGTTAAAATACAAAAAGTTTAATTATGTTTCAATGGCGGCAGTCAAACGGAAAAGATCCTAACCAATCAAAACTGAATAAGAAAATATATATAAATATTATCTTGTGCAAATTTGTAAAAATGTGGTTTTTTATTAAAATATATTTCCTACTTTTGGTGTTTTTTCAATATATATATATATATCGACTATTTGGTGAATATTTCTTATTTTTGGTGATTCTGGCTACTTTACATAATTCAATTTTTCCTGTTTTACAAATAAATCATTTCTAGCAATTGTTCGTCTGTTGAACTCTGTTCAGTTTGGTTTTTTTGTGACTAGAAGTATGACGTGTCAGTTAGCATATTTTGATTTGAAGACGTGATCCGCCATATTGCCCTCGATGAGACAAGAGTTTAGACCTTTTTTTTCAATCACGGAATAATTAAGACATCCGTGACCTGCCCTAAATGCAATAGTGCTTGTATTTTAAGAAAAGACCAGAAGGTCTTTAGGTGCCGTAAAAAAAATCCTAAAAATAAACGTGTCGTTTCAGTTTAAGGGCAGGCGAAATTTACCGGACTACCCATGCAAGGTTGGCATATGTTATTACATTATCATTTGTATAATTTAGATCTCGGGGGTACGGGGGCGGAGCCCCCGTAAAGATCACGCATCACAAATTGATCGGTCCTAATGTTTTGCGGACAGTTCAGTACGTGACACTGGTTAGGTCAACTGTACACCCTTGATGATTGGTTAGGTTGTCATGATATTTTCGTTTAAATTCGTTAGTTTAAACGAAAATGACGAGTGCAAACTTTTCTGGTTAATTTTGAGGTGTTTTGTACGAAACCCCCCCGTTTCCCGTGCAAATGTGTAGTTTTCAAGATGACGATATCTCGAAAACTACGCATTTGCACAGGAAACGGATGGCAGATTCGTGCAGAACACCTCAAAATTGACCAGAAAAGTTTGCTCTCATTATAAAAAGAGACTGGGTCAAAAAACGAATAATTACCGTATTTTTTGTCGATATTAAACGTAGGCCTATAAATAATTTCCGACGCTAAAGTATACGTATTCCCCTATCTGTGTTAGGCTAGCGAGCTCTAGACCCAGATTCAATATTAGCAATAGCCCCTAGCCTAGGACCTAGGCCTACCTAATCTGATTAACACTAGGACCTACAATTGGCTTTAGTTATGAGGCCATGAATATTGGCCTAACTGGTACCGTTACACAGACGTAACATAGGCCTACACAGGGCCGGCGAGAGGTACCACGGGCCCCGGGGAAGGATTGGTATATGGGTTAAATGCGAAAATTAATCAAAACTAAGCTATATAAACCCTAATCTAACTAAAATAGAAAGTAAATTATACCCACCTATAGCCTGAATGCAATATTTTCTACAAAAATCGTACGATATCTTGTTTCGAAAGTATACAATACCCTTTTCATAAGCCGCTAGGCTACGGCTCACTTACATTAAGAAAGGCCAAAAAATTAATTCTGCACATAAAATTACCTAAAAAAAATACACATTTTTAAAAAAATATCAGCAGTAAATGAAACGGAGAAGATCCGAAGCTGGTCACGTGCAAAATAACTGATCAATCTAAAACCACCACCGAACCTAGTGTACTCTGGTCTCCGTGAAACAATATTTGCCGGGGAAATTTATAATAGCTAGGTAAAATTACAGATGCCAGACGCAGTTCAGAGCGAATCCATAGGCCTTTAATTCCTAACCCGACCTTGCCTTGCCTAACCTAATTTAATATATTACCAAGCTGTTATGAACTCGTCTCTGAAGTGAGTCTGGCATCTGAAATTCCGCCACCAGTGATTCACATACAGTACTTACAGCTTCCAACTACGTTAAATATTTCGTTGACATTCAACAACACATTTTTTTTTATATAACACTCGAATATCTTTATTACTTTTTAACATAATCACACAAGTACACCCCACCGATATCCTCACTGCACAAGTCTTACACCAAACTAACGCATGAGATTTTTTAGGGATGTGTTAGTTGGTTGGTCAATTGGTGTTAGACCACAAGGGTCACTGAGACTTTGAAGCTAAGAAAAATAAGGCATGTTTGAGCGGAAAAAGTTACAAACAAGTTGAATGAGAATTTTGGTTGCAAATTTGGTTGATTATCAATTTTTTTTAATATAGAAAAACTTATAGAAGATAACACTGAGTTAATTAAGAAATCAACGTATTTTAAAATCTAAAAGAAGTGTAGCTCAAAATTAAATTAGAAGCAGCCCTATATTTTTAATGTTTTCTGGGAGTGGTGTCACGATAAAGCCCCCAGAAGTTGGATTTTATAAATATTTTACTTGGTTAGTGCATGCGTGTAAACAACGATCGTTTCAATGACCTCGTTCCTACTTGTATTCCAAATAATACCAAAGACGAACCCGAAGACGCCTTACAAATAAATTAAATATGAATGAAAGCTTTTTGTGGCATGATCTTGAGGCAAGAACACAAATCCAAACATTTATTGTCCTTTAGCTTTAAATTGGTAAAATTTTACAAGACACTCGCATTGCCATAAAACATGCTACAGTAACGAAACATATATCAATCGATAGAGCAGAAAAAATGGTGCAAGTAGTTATGTATTATTTTGAAAATATTAGAAAATATAGTTATGACACTATGAAGATGTTACTAGGCCTATCATAGCTTACACCATTTGGATCTTTTCCGTTTCATATACTGTTTCCAATTTTGTTGAAAATAAGATATTTAATGTAAGTTAACTGAATGCCTGGTTAGGTCAACAGTACGCCCTTGATGATTGGTTAGGTTAAGTCGTGATATTTTCGTTAGTTTAAACGAAAATATCACAACTTAACCTAACCAGTCGTCAAGGGTGTACAGTTGACCTAACCGGGCATTCAGTTAACTTACATTAAATATCTTATTTTGAAACAAAATTGGAAACAGTACATGAAACAGAAAAGATCCAAATGTTGTAAGCTATGATAGGCCTAGTAACATCTTCATAGTGTCATAACTGTTATTTTCTAATATTTTCAAAATGATACATAGCTGCTTGCACCATTTATTCTGCTCTATAGATTGATATATGTTTCGTTACTGTAACATGTTTCATGGCAATGCGGGTGTCTTGTAAACTTTTACCTTTAAATTTATTAAGTTAACGAAGTGATTTAAACCATATAAAAACAGACGAGTTACCAACCTTGGTGGTAATTATTGTAGCGTCTCATTTCAAGGTTAATGATAAAGGTCACCGATCAAGGTCTCTTTTATGAAGAAATTACTCTCGTCTGAAATAGGTTATGAAAATAGTTAAAATTTTAAACATTTAAACTAAAATAGAATTAAATCAAATATTTTTTTCATTTGAACTTCACTATGTTCAGTAATGTAATACGGTAAGGTGAATAAAGCCTCAAGTAATGTGCATATTGGCATTTAATACTTTATATATATATATATAATATATATATATATATATTATATTATATTATATATATATTAGTGATGTAGGTCACATCCGCATCCGCGGAACATCCGCACATTTTCTCGCATCCGCGTCCGCATCCGCACTTTGGACTGCGGATGTCGTGCGGATGTGGACCGTTGAGATAAAACGTCATTAATAAGCGGAAATTATCAAATTCTACTATATTAATAGAACTAGTTCATTGTGCGCAAAAGTGATGCAAGCGACAAGACGAGAGGCTGTTCTTGTATGAAGTTACTCTCTTGCAACCTACTTAGATCCACGTTACAAAGCTAAGTTATTTTCACCTAGTACATTAGAACGAGTTAAATCATCACTTGGCAAAGCAGTTGAAGAGCTTCAATCTCTTGAATCTGTCGCTTCGCCACCCACCAAAAGAATAAAAGTTTCAGTGACAGAACCAACACCTTCAACAAGCAAATCTATCACAGAATCTGTCTCTCAGTTTCTTGAGTCAAGCAGCAATGACGAGACCTACGCGATGTCAAAAGATGTAGTAAAATGATCGAGAGCTATCACCAAGAAAAACGCCTGGCTGCATGTGACAATCCTATTAGTTGGTGGAAAAATACGCAGAATATCTATCCATACTTGAGTAAACTTGCGAGGAAACATTTAGCCTGTCCTCCAACAAACGTACCAAGCGAGAGATTATTTAGCAGTGCTGGATTAATATATGATGAAAAGAGAAACAGACTGGCAGCAGAAAAGGTAGAAAAATTAATGTTCCTTAAGCATAACCTTCCTATAATTAAGTTTGAACATTAAACGATGAACATCTTAGTTTACTTTATTTTAATTACTCATTTATAAATATGCCTAATAAAACTTTAAACTTAATATAAATAGTTATCAAGCTAATTAAAGATCTCTTTCTATAAGGGTGGAGGAGGAGGTTGGGGAAAGAGGTCGGTGGGGTGCATTTGAGTTGGGTTCACGTCCCGCATCCTGGTAACACAATTATGGTTTCTAATTGTGGCTGAAACTCAACAAAATATAACGAATTTATTTGCAGACGAATTCACTAATTGATTTCTATATTAGTTAGATGCTTGATATTATTTTATATGTTCAGAGAAAAGTACAGCAATTATTGTACAATTAATCAATTATACTACATTATAGCTACAGCTCTCTCTATATAATAACTTATTATATACGTTAAACACAACAAATCTCGAATATATCCTAAAAAATAACGAAAATGTAGACATCCGCATCCGCATCCGCGGATGTTGAAATCAAACATCCTCATCCGCATCCGCGGATGTGAAAAAAATGACATCCGCTACATCACTAATATATATATATATAATCTTGGTTATGTTTCCGCCCAAATTGTTCATTCTGACGAAGATCAATCTTGTTGCTCCACCTTAGACCTACAGCTTAACGTGGAATCCGAGACACGACCCATCACTGGTGGTCAGGAATTACAAAGTCCTACCCTGAACTCGATTTCATGAACTGCCGATCCGCAGCCCATCGTTTTAACCACTGGACTACTTACTTACTATCTACCAACCAATTTTATTTATAGAAGGATGAACAGCTGGGTTTGCTGCGCGCCGCCTGTCGTCAGCGAGAATCGAACACTGGGCCGGTGGATTCGTAGTCAGCGATGCTGATCACTACACCACCAAGGCGCATATTATATATATATATATATATATATATATATATATATGTTTCTAGGAAACCTTAAACGTATAATAAAAAGGAAGAACAAGGACGCAACATGGATGCATGACCAAGGATACTTGACTTTAATATAGATCCAATGTTTGGAGGGATACAACCCTCATCTCCAGGGCAAATTTTAAAATTATAAAAAGTAAAAAATAAGTAAAAATTTCTTAAACTAAAAAGTTAACTAAACTAAGACTTATTTAATAATTTCTTAGTTTGTTTTAAGAAATTGTTGCTTATCTTTTACTTTTTTATAATTTGAGGGGTCCCGCGTCTTACGGTATCTAAGCGCCAAAATTAAAATTCGCCAGAAATCGCCTCCAAAGTTCAGCAATATTCTCGCAATAGTATCTCTGTTATTAATTGAGCTAGAACGTTCATTTTTGGCTAAATTAGAGTTCTAAGTATGCTAATGGAGGTGTTGATGAGTTTTTGGAATAGATTTTTATATTTTATATATATATTTTTTTAATTTTTTGATTTTCTTATTATGCCGAACTTTGGGTGAACTTTTGGCTGGCGATAGAGGTGAAAAAAGTTGTTCGCTTCAAAAGGTTTTCAACCATACTTCTAGTGTCGTAAGGTCATTATAACCCAAACCACGCGATAGAGGAAGGGTGAAAATAGTGATATCCATCAAAAACACGGTTTCGCCTGTGGTGGCGCTTAGGTATCTTAAGACGCGCGACCCCTCATTTGTCCTGAAGATGAGGGCTGTATCTCTCGAAACATTGGATTTATATTAAAGTCATGCTGTATGTTGCGTCCTTGGTCTTCCTTTTCATTATATATATATATATATATATATATATATATATATATATATATATCAGAGCTGGGCACTTCCGCAAACCGCAAATTCCGCAATTGCGGAAGTATGTTTTTCGTTTGCGGATTTGCGTTTGCGGCAAAGTCATCGCAAATTAGTGAATTTGCGTTGCGGAACTAAGACCGCAAACGCAAATCTTTCCGCAAATTTCCCACGTGGCCAGTGGCCACGTTTTTAATAAAAACAAGGCTAAAACATTAAACATTAAAAAGATATAAAAACTTTTTATACCTCTTTAATGTTTTGGATACTTTTTATAGTTAAAATTGCGATTGCGGAATTTGCGGTTTGCGGAAGTGTTTGCGGAAGTGCTCAGCACTGTAAAAATTGGAAATATGGTTTGCGTTTGCGGATTTGCGTTTGCGGCACCAAAAATGGCAAGCAGTTTGCGGATTTGCGGTTGCGGAAGGTAAGGTTTGAGTTTGCTGATTTGCGATTGCGGAAGTGATTTTGAGTTTGCGGTGCCCAGCTCTGATATATATGCACAACACGAGGTCAGTCATATTGTGGACAAAGGGTTGTTTCAGAAGATAGTTCCTGTCTGCCCAACTGACGATAGTGAACTACCGAAAATTTGAGAAATTTCATAAAAGGTTTTCAAAGGTTGTGAGCTTGAATTCCTTTATATGTTTACATCTACTGAAGATGGGAATTAAGACTCCCAAAACGTTTGATGAATAAAGAATGTTTGTTCAAGCGTTCGTCATTTATATACCGAGTGTCCCAAAAGTCAGTTTACCGAAGAAAATGTTCTCCAAAGGTGAGTTTATTACAAAGAAAAAAAATTTGTTTCATAAATATATTAACAAAACATAAGAAAAGAAAGAAAAAAAATTTCTGAAACCTATTTACAAAACATGAGAATAGTTCTGGTTACAAGAACTGTTCAAAATGTCGTCCATGTTGTTCGAGGCACATCTTTTATCTGTCAACGGTTGACCGGCAAATTGCTTTACATAGTTCCTTATCATTTCTAAGAGCTGGAATTCTTCACAAATGTAGTCTTTAAGGTCTTGAAGGCATGCTGGCTTTTTGCTGTAAAAAAAATTGTAATATATATATATATATATATATATATATATATATATATTAGTCTATTATTTTTCCTTAAATCTTAAATATTCTCATTTGTAACTTATACATTCCTCTTTAGAAAAGAAATTCAATACGACTAAAGAAAGGTCATTGAGAATTTTCATATATTTGAAAGTGTGTGTGTGTGTGTATATATATATATATATATATATATATATATATATATATATATATAAAATATGTGTGTATGTTGGACCTACTCTTTTTTCCATTCTCTAATCAACGACGTATGCAACTACATACTAAATATTTATTCCCCGATTTTCCCCATAGAGCAATTTCCCCTCTCCCCTTCTTCCTTCTTACTCCCTAATCCCTCTAACTTCCTCCCTTCCCCCCACCGCCCTTTCTCTCCTTTCTCCCCACTTTCACACCCCTCTTTTCCAAAGTGGAAGGCTGAAATTAAAAGGCTTCATTACTGGTCGGCTCTCCATCTGTAGCAAAATGACGGAATTGGCGCGAGTCATTTTGAGACAGAAGTAAAATTAACTGCCGATAAGTTTTAATTAATTGACTGTTTTTAATTTGTTGGTGAATTATTTATTGTTGTAAGTAACGTAATAGTGAATAATTAATATGTTTTAAACGGTGTTGCGTAAATATACAGTATGTGTAACTATTGTTTTAGTTGCTATATCATCAACTTTACGGTTTCATTTACTGTTATTTCAGCAATCGGCTGACGAGAATTTTTGAGATTGACGAATTTGTATGTAAAATGTATTTGTTTAAAGAGTAATAAATTTAGCAAATTTGAGTGCTGATTTGATATATATATATATATATATACCAGGTGTCCCCCCCCCAAAAAATGTCTCTACTTTTAATAAATGTTCTAATCTAAAATAAAAGGAATCTAGACGCAAAGATAAACGCAATGGGTAGGTAAAACATTACATAGGAGTTTATCAACCTTGATTAAACAGCATTTTCATTTTAATCGCCACTTTTCCCAACACACAATATTCAACCTTACACAAATGTTTGACAAGTTTTTGGAAATAACTCAGCTGGATATTGTTGATTACCTCATAGACTTTGGTCTTTAGGTCTTCAAGTGTTTTAGGCTTGGTAGCATAGATCCTGTCTTTTATTTAACCTCTCAAAAAAAAAAAAAGGCACGGGGTGTGAGGTCAGGTGAGTATGGGGTCCATTTCACTGGCTCGTAAAGGGAGATTAGTCACTAGGAAAAATGCTTCCTCAAAAAGTTGCTAGTTTCACAAGCAGTTGTGTGGAGATGCTCCATCCTACTGAAGACTAAAGACTTAGCTTCCCATAAAAACTATAGCCTAGTAAGGACTTCCGTAGCCTTACTAGGCTATAGTCTATTGGTAACCGCATGTATTTTCCTAATTTTGTTAAAAGTAGGAAAAGTTTTTGCTTTAAGTATGAAATGGTGAAAGAATGGTTTTAATATACAATATTTATTAGTTATTAAGTAATGAAAGATTAGAAATGCATAGGTCTATGCGCAATAAAAACCCCAGTCAGTTACCTTTCTGTAGAAGAAACCCCAATAATAAAATATACATCCATTATAAAATAACGGGGGAAAAAAGAAATAGGGACATTTTGGGAGGACACCCTACGTATATATTTTACAATTAATTAGCTTTATTTTTTATTTAAAAATTACTTAAAATTAAGTGCTTTGAGTGATAGCCTAAAACTCTTAATTTAGTTATGATAACCGCAGTCGTCCCAAAAGAAACAATAGTGAGATATGAATCAGAGACAGGAGCTCGAGTCAAACTCAATTCTATTAAAGAAAAAGAAAATACCGTCCTTCACCCACAGTCGAAGAAGCAAAACGCGGATAAAAGAGACGTGAAAGCCGGAGAAAAGGACGAACTCCATAGATGCAAACGTGATGAAGCAAAGCGAGAAAGAATCGATGAGAGGAAATTAACGAACAATAATAGAGTTGGCTCTAATTCTCCAGTTACCCCCGTACTCGTCAGGAGGAAAGACACCTTAAAAAGTCTTCAAAATTATAAGCTGAAGACGCTTCCTCCAGTGGCTAAAGTCAGAAAGATTTTGAATCACAATACTGACATCTCGAAATCTTCGGTATATCTGAACTATCTCAGAAGTACTACTGGCCTTTCGTCTCCGACAGACATCTTGAACAAGGCTAGGCTGGCGCTTTCAGGAACGAGTCCCTCGAGAAGTAATCCTGCGTTTAGTAATAGCTTGAGAAGGAAGCCCGAGGATTGTGAGACTCCCGCCCCTCGCGAAGTTCAAAATTCTACTTCTTTCGAGTCGGTTCTCAACATGTCTTTTCGCGATTGGGAAGATTTCGAAAACTTTAGAAATCTAAAGAGAATGGCTGAAAGCAGGAGGAAACGTACTTATACGAATCAAAAACAAATTGAAAAATATCCGAATGAGGTCAGCCCTTATCACAAAGATAAAATATTACCCAACCATCGCGTTCGACCGAAAAATAATGATTCTGAGACAATGTCGGACAAACTTTTGAGAGAGGACAAAGAAGATGAAACAAAATGTAATTTCATTTAATAATAATAATAATAATAATAATAATAATAAAAGTTCATCAGCAATACGTCTCCAATCGAAAAAGTTGGATATTTTACCAAATGAAGGAAACCGATTGAGAAACCAAATGAGGAACAATTACGAGAAATCCAAAACAGTGTCCTTCAATTGCAATACTTCGACGGAAGTTTTGGAAGCAGAAAAGATGGAGTCTGAAATAGACGAAATGGAAATGAATAACATTTATGGCCTTCAAAATGAAACCCAAAGGCTTTTACTTCCTATTATTCATGAAGATTATCGTGACTACTTACCCCCTTCAAAAGAAGATGATGATTTATTGCCAAAGCTTATATGTTTCATTCTCGCCATGTGTATCACTGCTGGCATAGTTTACGCCTTCACTTTTCTCGTGACGCGGATGAATATCAGTTTATTTGGATCTTCTTAACCGAGCGTAGATATATAGAAATTCTTTACATCACTGTGTAGGTATCTTATTATTAAAAATTTCAGTGTATAGCTTTATGTTAATAAAAGTTTAGTGTAAACTAACTTTAAAAGTTTAATACAGGAGTCCATAAATAGAAAGAAAATGGACTAAATTCGAAAGTACTCGGAAGGATTGTAGTTTGTTAATTTCCTTTGAAAGGTGAAATGAACATTAAATAGTTGTAGTGTTCATTTTCCACAATTTGCGAGGTTTTATTCCAATTAAAGACCAAACATGGAAATTAAATCCATGATCGGGAGTGCGTGGAAGGGTGGGGGGTGGGGTGGGGGGGGGTAGATATTTCGAGTCCATGTGCTACACCGCTTACCTTCGATTAGCGAAGTGAAGGGACATTGGGTCTGGGAAGTGGGTGAACAGGTGAACGTCCGCTGCGTCCAGATGATGCAGCGACCCGTGGTTCGGATCCCACAAATAACAGTAGGTTCCCTCCCCGTCACGTGACTCTTGATGTTTCGAAAGAAGTTAAACAACCCGAAAACAACACAATCTTATAGAATTCTCTCTCTCTCTCTCATATATATATATATATATATGAAAATTATTTCACGAAAGTGACACGTGAAAAATATTTATGATGAATAAAACCACGAAGGGAAAAGAACCTATATATTGTCTTAAACTCTCCTTTCACTCCAGTGTTGCTGAGGATGTCATTAGACGAAAGCGCTTGAGCACCACTTTGTGTTTCTTTTCCCTTCGTGGTTTTATTCATCATCATATATATTATATATATTAGTTGTGGACCGGATATCCGCATCCGCATCATTTTTAACATCCGCATCCGCACTTCTGACTGCGGATGTTAGGCGGATATTACCTCTAATAAGTTATGCAATTTACAATTAAATTAGCTTATAAAGTAGCTTACAAGGCCCAGTCATGCACATTTCATGTAAAGTATTAATTAATTATTAATGAACAAACAAATATATAAACCTCAAAATATAAATACGTGGTAACACAGAAAATTGAATGAAACTTGTTTCATTGAATTTTCTGTGGCTGAAACTCTTGAGAAAGTTATTATTTTTATCATAATGAAAACATTAATATTAATTTTAATTCTTATCCATTGCCTGCCATAATAGTAATATCACGAAATTTGAAAAATTATGTCATATATTCATAATTCTATATTATATTGATAGATTAACTAAATATCCGCATTCGCATCCGCGGATATTGGAATTAAAGATCCGCATATGTTGAAAAACTGACATCCGGTCCACCACTAATATATATACACTGTATATTAGACCTAAATTTAAGTAAAAACTAAGTTTTCTCATTGTGTCAGTTGCTCGGAGACACTAGCACCGGACCTCCGAATGATCTTTCAAACCAAATTTTCTTGTTTGTTACCGAGACAGGTTTTAAATTGTCAAAAGGGTAAAAAAGATGAAATGAAACAGTTTCTTCACCCAAGAACGAGAAACCCCAAAGTAAGACTCTCAGAAGAAGCAATTCTCAAGGTGATCCATTCCCAATTGCCAGTTTAGGTTAGATTTTTCACAAAAGAAAAATACCGTTCGGGCGTACAATTGTGTCACAAGCTACTTTTTTATACTTTCCCAAATCTGGGATTTCTACTTCGAGGATTCCCACTTTGGGAACGCGAATGAGAATTGGGATGTTATCGAATGGGAATTAATCAAATAAAACCATGATAATAATAGGTTTTACATTTTAATAACGAAAGTAATATTTCGTCACTAATTTGGAAAAATGTTTGGAGAATTGTAATTTATATTTATTATAATAATAATAATAATTAATAATAAAGGAAAAGTAAAATACAGTATGTACGAAAATATGTACATATAATGTGTACATGAGACTCCATTGGAATGTTTTGTCTCAATAATGTTGTCTTGAAAAAAATCATATTTCTACAGCGCATGTATTATACATGTGCTGTAGAAATATGATTTTTTCAAATTATATATACTGTATATACATGATGTGTATATATATAATTTGAAAAAATCAATATTTCAAAATTCGACAGATATTCATAATTGGTTGAAAATATTTATGATCAATAGAAAAACAATTAAATAATAAAAAAAATTGATGAACATTGTATTTGGAAAGTTGGTACTCGTTTATTTTTTCATGGTCAGATTAATTTTTTAACCAATTATGAACTTTTGGCTGATTTTTTAAGTGTTCACTATTTTTTCCGTAGCTTCTATTTCCTCGAGGTACTTTTCCATACAACTGTACACCTAAATTATCCGCATCTGACACTAATCCTACCTTCTATTTTACAGGATGATGCTATAACTGAGTCTCTCAAAGTGTTTGAAGGTCTGTAGAAAAAATCTACTTTTTTGTAATATTCCAAAGAGTTATTATCTACTTTTAAATTCACTTAAAAATGATCTACTATTTTTTAACAGAAATAATAGTATTATCAATGAACTTCCTGCTAGTCCGATAGCAGTTATAAACTTGTTACTAGGATAATACATCATACTAATGACTATTAATGATTATTAATGATCATTGTTATAATCATTGATCATCCTATAGTCATTGTTGATTCTTAGTGCTATATACTATTATTGATATTAATGATCAATTTCTTTTACCACAAAAGGCCATTATAAATGGTTATTGTTATAATAAATGATCCGAAAACTACTGATCAATTTTATTAATATTCTTATTATTATCTTATTATTAGTATCATCATTATTATTAATAATCACAACTGATCGTTGTTAGCATAAAAAAATTATGTGAAGTGATCATTTCATTATAGATCAATAATAATAATCTGTTGATCATCATCATCATCATTATTATTATTATTATTATTACGGTCATTTCCCAACTGATCATTTTAAAAGATCACTATTATTGTTATAGTGGTCATTACTAATGATCATTAAAACTCATTAATAATAATGGCGATTATTATCATTAATAGTCATTCTAAAAGCTTTGTTTTGTTACAGTTCCAAACCCATTTCTCCATACTGTAACATGTAGGCCTAAGTACAGTTTCAATTAATAAATAATAATTGATCAGTGCAATTATGGTAATTTATTATATATATATATATATATGAATGTAAATAGTATATTCTCTTCGTGTCTTCCTGATTTTTGAAAAAAAATATTTTATTTCTTCTGAGAAGTCATAAAGTCCAAATGTCAAAAAAAGAAGAAAAAGTTTTCAGTGACTTCGTTGTGGGAGGGAGTTGCCTATTACTAAAGAAAAAAGTACTGCTATTGCTGAAACTACTTTCTTTTGGGTATTTAGTTATTCTCTGCTTCATATATATATATATATATATATATATATATTATAAAATAATTTTTAAGTATTTCTCAATTTATTTCTAATTTGTTTTGAAATAAAAAAAATTTTAAATTTTAAATACATTTTTTAAATAAAATGTAAAAATGAATTTGGAAAAAAATCCTTCAAAGATCAAAAAATTTTTAAAAAAATATATGAGTTAAAACTTAATAAATATTTTAATGGACACTGAACATATGTTACCTTTTAAAGATATCTTTTTCAAAATACATTTTATATATACAGTATATATATATATATATATATATATATATATATATATATATATATATATATATATATACTAATGTTTTTGCTGGTAATTTAACATTTTTAAAAATATCTTTTTATCTGTAAATATGAGACAATCTTTATAAGCTGAATAGTATATATATATATACACATATACACACACACACACACACATATATATATATATATATATATATATATATATATATATATATATGTAACGTAAAGAACGACGCTTGTATAGGAGAACATTCCGCGCAAGATGAGGAGGGAGAACGAACAAATGAAAGAATGAGGTAACCACCCGGGAATCGAACCCGGGATCTTCCGGCAATCGGAAGATCCCGGGTTCGATTCCCGGGTGGTTACCTCATTTTTTCATTTGTTCGTTCTCCCTCCTCATCTTGCGCGGAATGTTCTCCTATACAAGCGTCGTTCTTTACGTTAATTATACTGCGTGTTCTTTGCAGTTGAAATGTGTATGTATATGTATATGTGTATATATATATATATATATATATATATATATATATATATATACTGTGTATATATACACACACACATATTTCCCGGCGTATAACGTGCACCGTAATTGTTCAGTGTATAGTGCAAAAATGTGCCACGAGACGATATACAGCCAAAATATAATAATACGACCATCCCTCCCCTACCAAAAATGTGTACCATCGCCGTATAACACGCAGGGTGATTTTTGGAGTACTTTGGGGGGAAAAAAAAGGTGCGCGTTATACGCCGGGAAATACGGTGTGTATATACACACACACACACATATATATATATATATATTGTGTAAGATATTAAATTTCTCATTCTTATTTCCTCGCGCACATACATACATACATACATACAGTATTTCAAAAGATAATATTATCATTGTTAATTTTTTTAACTCTTAAGCAATACGTTTATTTATAAGGCTATCATTAAAATTAGCAATACATTGACAATTCCTTAAGCTATAATTAGAAGGCGTAAAACTTCATTTTATCCTAAAATTTGTATTTAGAATCCTAATAATAATAATAATAATAATAATAAATAATAATAATAATGTGTGGTTTCTATTGCTTTTATTTTACTGTACATTTGAATTTTTGCTAATGTTTATGTATGTGTATATATAGATTGTTGATAAATAAACATACGTTTATATTTTTAGGCCTTAGTTTAATTGTATAGAATATCTTATGAGAGAGTATAAGTTGAATAGTAGATAGTATTTCCGTATTTATGATAGTGTGAATTTATCCCTTGAAGGGTATAATGAAGCCGAGATATGTAATTCTGACTGACTTAGATCTCGTTTTCAATTCACACGTTGTCAGAGAAAGGACAACATAAATTTCTTTTTGTACGTTGATTCTCAAATAGTTCAATTAGATCTTGTTCTTTTTTTAGCTCGATAAGTTTTCTAGATGTATGATTTCCAGTGGACGACATTCAGAAATAAGATCTAGTCATCACACGACTTATGTTGCGTATATGGTTGTTAAGAAATTTTAATTCGTTTATTACTATACAAGAAAATTAAAAAGCTTCTTACAACCAAATACTATGCGATATAAACTATCTGACAACTAATCTAAGGGGTAAAGTAACCATACGAAGAGAGCATTTATTATTTAAGTTTGTCACCAGAAAAGTAAAGAGGTTATCCTGGTTGTCAAATAGTTTTTCAGTTCCGTTGCTGAAAACAACAACTTGTGTGTGTGTGTGTGTTCCACAAAGTTTTTCGAAATCAAATGAAAATAGAGAATCAATCAATTTATTTTAGTACCGTTCTCATTAAAATAATTTCAACGTCGATGCAGCCATTTTTCTTTCTAAATATATTATAACTTCAATTCAAATAGACCTATTAATATTTTTTCCATCGTATACAATATGATCATTCCGCGCAAAAATGATTGTTGGCCCGAACCTCTGCCTACGCCAGATATAAAATCAATGATATTTAAGTAATTAAAAAAAAATGCAGTTATGATGATATGTCTTATTTTAACAATGTCGTATTATATTTCACTATTTCACCGATGGCTGTTGTGATTAATATGACAAATGCATTAATATAATGAATTTAAACCATGGACATAAATAAGAACAGACTCGACATCCCGTTATTTCATCGATCTAATTGGACAGGCTATTGTCGCCGCCACATTGGTACAGGCGAGGGTCGGCGAAAAAATTAATTGTTTTTATGAAAAAAATTCATAGCATCTCGTTGTTAATATTTTTATGAAAATAAATTTGAGTTTAGTCTGAACTTTGACCATTTTAAATGTCCTTTCATATGTTAATTAATACATCAGCTTTAAGAAAGTAGTTATATTAAATGTCTGTAAATAGGTTAAAAAGATGGGGTGTTGGCTGCTGGCCAAGCCGTGCTCCGTATATACCCTATAGGTAGTCTCTAGCTTCTAGCTTTGTCATAGTATAGACCCTGGGCCTGTACGTCTTCGCTAGGTTGTGCTATTAAAATTTTAACTTTTATTTCAAATTATAAGCTTAGACCATTATTATTTTTTAACTGTCTGAAACAGTTCAGGCCGTATACAGGATACGACGTAGCTCTTACTCTTAGGTCCCTAAACCTAACTGAAATGTAGCGACTGTAGACTAAGCTCACCCAAGGTACGGGTAAAGATAACAGCATTAATAGGACCTATACCTAATTTAGGGGTAAATCTAAAATAATATTTGGAAAGTGACATAATTAGGCCTAGCCTTCACGACGGTTGTTAATTTAAAATAGCGCGACGCGACGCAAAGGTACGCTGCCATGTTTGCCTGTACCCAAATACCACTTCAGATAGTTGAATGTCGCGTCTATTTTTATTTATGTCTAGGGTTTAAACTTTAAACAATCGATTAGCCAAACCTTTTTTTCGCGGAATGACCTCTACTAGTATGTATGAATGAATGCTACTTTTCTTTTTAAAAGATACACTGAAGTAGTTCGCGCCCTTTCACGGGATAAATCTCCACTGATATTTTTTTTTTTGTAATTTCATCGTAACATTGTTCACTTTTACTTTACTCTTAATAAAAAATCCTCTGAACAACTTGTAATTACTAAGTATGTTACATAGAATTTAAGGTTATATTAAATTCATTATTAGGTATTATAATATCAATAGAAGACGTATGTCATGGTAGAGTCACACTTTCATTAACATTCATTTGCATTTTTTAATTTTAAAAATATTATATGCATGTCAGAAATATATTCGTAAAATATTTGTATAAATTAAAACATTTTCAGTAAATACTATAAATTACATATTATTGGCTTGTATATGTTATTGTATTTGAACCAAAGCTTAGTAGGCTTTGTTTGAACCTAATAACTTTTTCCCCATCATTATATGTGTTATAAAACCCACACATCATAGAGTGTATATATATATATATATATATATATATATATAATTTATCCCAAACTAATCCAAGAAAAGAACGCAACCAATACTTTGCTGTATATTAATACGAGACCTTTAAAAGCATGTCTGTGATTGGCTGAAAGTTTTATAGCACTCCTGTTCCAATAATGCATGCATGCTCAGATCATTATAATATATTAAATCTATTTATTTCCATTATTGTAACTGTTATTAGGAATTACACTGCATATTTGTACATGGCAACTGTTAAATATTGCATTTATTTAATATATATATATATTCTGACTACATTTCAGTTCGATAAACGAAGGGATATAGTTTTTATAATTGTTTACCATGCAAATAGAGTTTTTTGTCTTTCTACAACAGAAACAAAATATTAAAGCAATAGCTAAACTATAATGAATTTTTCATGTTTTATTTCCAAAACTTCTCAATAAAACCCCGCTCACGTGACTATTATGTGTTTTTTAATACCACATATATAGATAAATATTAATTCAATTCCTATGTATTAAATATCTCATTACTACATTTTTATACCATACTAAAAACGTTTATGGCATAACACACCCGTTTAGGAAACTACTCTAATGTTTTATCATAGCTTGTATAAACTATTGTCATGTTCTAAAATTTTGTAAAAAATTTACATATTAGAGCAAAATTCTATACTATTATTTTTAAATTCGAGTATTATTATTATTATTATTATTATTATTATTACACTCGTTACCTCACATAATTAATATATTCACTATTCCTTTTCACTTTTAATAATCTGCTTGCGCATATATATACATACATATATATTTTACGGTTTTAATCTTAGGTTAAAGTATTTCTTTCAATAAAAGTTCCATAACAAAAGGCATTGTCTTTTCCTTCGATCAGCAATTTCCAACGCGGAGCTCTTTTGGGTGGTACGCAATAAGAAGAGGATTACAAATATGCAGCTTGCGAATTAATAATTAATTATTGTAATGATAATGTTTTCAAAAGTAATGCTAATTGTAGATGAATAACCCGCAACCTTTTTGGCGGCTGCGGGTTTGTATGATATCCAACTAGCCAAGGTAGGTTTCAACTTATTTAGCGTTAACGTGCGAGGGCAAAATCAAGATTTTGATTCAGTACAAATGTCGATGAATAGCATTAGAATAAATATAACTTTTTAGACAAGGCTCAAAATTCAAGATTGAACTCCACAGTCCCCTCCGTACGGTTTTGGTTAGGTAGTATCATCTTCCTTCCTTGATAGTGGTACTTAGAAAAGTACAGTGGCAAAAAATGGTACGTCGACCTAAAACAAGTTGGGAACCTCTGTCCAAGGGAGCCTATATCATCGTTTAAAATTTCTGATAATTAAAGTGCTAATATTGTACAAGAGTGGCCTACGGTACAATAAAAAAAAAGTGGTCTAGCTAAAACTGTAGTGAAATTTGGAATGAAACTGTGGGGTCTTTCACCTAACTCCAGGGAGGCAGCCAGGAACTATGTCTTCTGGGAGAGCATTGGACCGAAACTCGTGAAATTTTTCTTTAGTACCCATGCATTTGATTGGTTGATACTTTCTAACGTCCTTTTACCAACTTAACTAAAAGTTAGATTAGAGTTAAAATTTAATTCTAATTACAAGCAGTGTTGTACGAATCACTTAAAAAGTAATTAAATTACAACACTAATAACTTCTGAAATAGCTTCTAAAATAATTAAATTATATTTACTTCCCTGCAGCAACTGAAGTACTTCCCAATTACTTATTTAAAAGCTTGAAACTAAAAGTAAAATTATTTGGTGTCGTCAGAAGCACCCATTTCTTTGAATAAAGCATAGATTAGATATTATAATCCATATTACAATCGTGGCCAAACGTTTAGAATCGCTCACAAATTTGGACCGAAACTCGTGAAATTTTTCTTTAGTACCCATGCATTTGGTTGGTTGATACTTTCTAACGTCCTTTTACCAACTTAACTAAAAGTTAGATTAGAGTTAAAATTTAATTCTAATTACAAGCAGTGTTGTACGAATCACTTAAAAAGTAATTAAATTACAACACTAATAACTTCTGAAATAGCTTCTAAAATAATTAAATTATATTTACTTCCCTGCAGCAACTGAAGTACTTCCCAATTACTTATTTAAAAGCTTGAAACTAAAAGTAAAATTATTTGGTGTCGTCAGAAGCACCCATTTCTTTGAATAAAGCATAGATTAGATATTATAATCCATATTACAATCGTGGCCAAACGTTTAGAATCGCTCACAAATTTCTCAACCATATCCTTATTGCGTCACAACTTTGCATTCAGTATCTTTTAGAAAATTACACTCGTTATGAAATCGAACCTTTTTGGTAAATTAAAACAGTTTTTTTTTATGCAGGAAGGAGGAGCCAAGGCAAATGTCCGCAAAAAAGCCTCCCACACCATAGAGGAAGAAGAGAACCAAAATTAAAGTTCAGGGTTTTCGAGATGCCTCGACACTCTGCGTTTGAAACATTGGAGATCATAAACATGGAGAAAAATGGATTGTGGAAGATTGTTCCAGAGTTGACCAGTTGAGTTGATGAGAAATTGAAAATACCGATTAACTCTTGCGTTAGAGAGTTGGACAGAAAAAGAATGAGAATGTGTCAAAAGTCTGGTACTGCGTGTTCTCCTTAAAGGAGGCATGCAGTTAGAGAGTTCAGAAAAGCAGTGTCCGTTATAATAGCGACAGTAAAGAGAGAGTGAGGCAACCAGCGGAGAGAGAGTGATTGAAGACAGTCTGTAAGAGGCGGGGAATTGATGAGACGAAAAACCTTTGATTCGATTCCACCCGGTCAAGTAGAGCTGTGTGGATTGAGCCACCCCACACACGAGAAGCGTACTCCATACAGGGGTGGAGGGACAAGACCCCTGTACAGAGACAGCATCTGAGTGGAGGAGAGACGGCAATTGAGCAGTCAGAATGGAAAAGAGGAGGGGGTAGAAGAAGTAAAGTTGTTGGAGAGGTTCTTGGCTAGATGCTAGAAAGGGTGAGAAGAATTAGAATTGGATAGGTTTCACATTTTTATCTGATGAAGGAACTCTTGGCGGGTTAAAGAACATATTTTGCAGGATTTCGGGTAGAAATATAAGCTGAGTGAGAGTCGGGAGTTGGATGGCGATGGTATCTTCTGAAGGCTTCCTCTCTGTTGCCGATAGCATTAGAACAAGCAAACCAAGGATTAGTAATAGCAATAGAATATGAAATTTACGCCTTCATCCCCGAGAGAATCATCTCCGTGATGCGCACAGCACACTCGGAGGGGCCCCGGCCACGGAAGCAGTAATCATTCCATAGGAAATCAAAGAAGTACTGTCTAAGGGCCTCCCAATCAGCGGCGCTAAAGGCCGAATTGGAGGGATGGGATAGGAAACAGATGTTATAATGTTTCAGACCAACAAAGACCCTAGAATCCACTCATGGCTGGTCTTCCTAACTGTGTTTGTAATTGTGTATTGCGCATGTCCTCCGTGGTGGGGGAGGGGACCTATAATTTTACGTGGGTTCCGAACCACAAAAGCCTGAACTTTACCTTAAACTGTACCTAATCTATCAATATATGCGTCTAATCGATTTTTAAACATGTTTTAGGCGTGCTACTAATTACTTCTACCGGCAAACCATTCCAGCTATTGACTATTCTATGCGTAAAAAGGTTTTTGCCAACTACTGTCTCGAACTTTCTACGTGTCAGCTTACACCCGTTATTTCTAGTTCTACTATATTGTGATATTTCGAAAAAGCTATCTCTATTTACGTTGTCAAACCCATTCATAATTTTAAAAACCTGGATTAGATCACTCCTCAGCCTCCTAGTCTCGAGTGTAGTCAATTTTAACTCCTTTAGCCTATCCTCGTACGACTATGACCAAAGCGACGGAATCATCTTAGTTGCTCGTCTTTGAACTCTTTCGATTTTGTCTATATCTTTGCGCATATGCGGATTCCAAAACTGGATCGCGTACTCCAAATGGAGTCTAATTAATGATTTATAAATGGGAACAATAATATCGAGCGACTTGTACTCAAAATTCCTAGCTATAAAACCTAGCACTTTGTTCGCTTTATTGACCGCTGCTGTACTTTGTTTCGCCACTTTTAAATCACCAGTGACTATAACTCCTAAATCTTTTTCCTGCTCTACGCTTGCGAACTCCTTCCCTGACATACTATACGCAAAATTACCATTACGCGAACCTATATGTAAAATTTTGCACTTATCGACGTTGAATCTCATTTGCCATGTGTCTGACCAAATCTACGATTTTATTCAGACCACCCTCTGTTTCCTACCTCGCAACCATTCTTCTATCCAATTTATTACTATACTCCTGATTCCATGAGCCTTAGTTTTTTTCAATGAGTCTTTTGTGCGGTACGGTGTCAAACGCTTTTTGAAAATCTAAATACACTACATCTACCGCCCGATGACTATCGTAAACTTCAATCACGCTTTGAAAAAATTCTAAAAGGTTAGTTAAGCAAGATTTGTTTAGCCTAAAACCGTACTGCGTATTTCTAATCAAGTTATGCAATTCCAAGTGTTTGACTATACGATCCATAATTATTGATTCCAGTAGCTTACCTACAACAGACGTTAAACTGATTGGCTTATAATTTCCCGCCGCCTCTTTATCGCCTTTCTTAAAAATAGGAGTTACATTTGCTAACTTGAAATTATCTGGGACGCACCCCTCAGAAATAGACGCACTAAAAATGTTAGCAGCACAACAATGTTTTCTTTTGATTCTTTTAGTTGTATGGGATATATGGAATCTGGCCCTGGTGATTTACACATTTTCATTTTATCCATATAGTGCATTACCTCCCTTTCACTAACCACAATATTATCTAAGGTATTACCATTATCAAAAGGTATTATTTCTATGACCGTAGGGGTATTCGTTACATCTTCTGATGAAATTGTGGTCAGAGGACAACAGAGAAAAAAGTTTGACAGAGTAAGAAGAAGGATGAGTGGTAAGAAAAAAATCCAGAATATGTTGGGCCTATCTCCAAGGTGATCAGGGATACGAATAGGGTGCTGTACAATCTGCTCAAGATCATTCAGGATAGAAAAGTTGTAAGCTAGTTCACCAGGGATGTTAGGGAGATGGGAGGAAAGCCAAAGGTGGTAGTGAACAGTGAAACCACCTCAAATGGAGATTTCAGCAAAAGGAGAGTGGGATAGAATGTATTCCACTTTGGAAGTGAGGTAGTCAAAGAATTTTGGACATTCAGTGGAATTAGAAGGAAGGTAGACAGCACAGATGTATTTAGTTTGAGATTGGCATGTAAATCGTAACCAGAAGGTGTAGAATTCGGAGGATTCAAGTTCGGGAATACAAGAACAAGTTAGGTCATTGCGTACATATACGCAACATCCACCTTTAGACTGACATTGAGTATAGAGAAAGCAGGAGGGTACAGAAAAGGGGTTGCTGTTAGTAGTTCCAGACACCTAATTTTCAGTGAGAAGAGGAGAGGTGGTGTTCAACAGATTAAAAATTTGAGGAAAGGCCAGGAATGTTGCAGAAGTTTATGAAAAGTGAATCAGGCAGAGGCCCAGAACATCTCGAATGGGCAGTAGTAGAATGAGCCCCACCGCCCGGATCTGTGTTCCCGGTATCGGCAGTGGGGGAGCCGAAAGTGGGGACATTTATGATCCCCTCCCCAACGGACTCCGAGGCTCTTGAAGTCGTTGCCATTTTTTTTTTAATTTGGAAAGATTATGTAGTGAGTAAGATGCACGTATATGTAATGAAGAATAGGGAGAGAAGTGTGCGTGTTTGAAAGCATGCCGGATTACTCACAGGGTAGATGAGACACGGGAAAAGATCGGCTGAGGAGGACAGTGACAGGAGAAACGGGAGTTCCAGCACTCCTCGTCTCCTCTCTAACGTCCAACCCCGGAATACTTCCATGGTCGATTGGTGGCTACAATCTCCTCTTTAAGACGAGGCTATGTGTTGTCTGTTCTAACCTTTGTACAATGGTTGGATTTAATTTAATTTACAATTCAGAAAGTTTTGGAGAGGTATTAGTTTTAAAGCAAAGCAAAGAAAAGAGGTTGAAAGGAAGGAAAGAAATTTAAAGATAAAGTAAAAAATTTAAAGTAAAAAGGAGGGAATCCGAGTGAAAATTCTATAATACTTCTATTGTTCTACACGCTAACAAATGCTTCTAACAGGCAAGATAAGCATCTAGTCCATTTTTAAAGGATTCGACCAAATTACTTTGAACTACGCTGGCTGCCAATCCATTCCACGAGTAAACTATACAATACCAAACAAAAATGAACTTTCTTTGCTAAAACAAGTATTATAAATAGAGCCCCACAAAAAGTTCATAAAAATAATCCCAAAGTTAAAAAAAAATCATAAAAACTACATTACAAAATATTTATTGATAAACACACGTAAAGCACTTAAAAATAAACAAATAAACAAACGTACTCCTGCACTTCATTACTTAAAAATAAAAGATAAACATAAATGTAATTCTGCACTTTCTTACTGAAAGAAAATGTAGAAACATATGCTTACTGATATCTAAACATATTAAACCTCCCAATTCCATTGCAGCATCATATGATCTTTCAAATGATCTACGGTCAGACTCACTCTCTTTGGCGACAATAAATCCTCGTACGAAGAGAAAAAACGCTCAACTGCTACAGACACAATTGGAGCAAACTTAAACGCGCATACAGTTTTGGGGTCACATTGAAAATTGGTAACTAATTTTCCTTCCAAAACCTGAGCATACTTCGTGAGAACTTCAAAATCAGGGTTTTTTTCCCAAAACTTCTTGCAACTTATCTTTGTATGGTGTACAGGATATACTATTCTTTAAAAAAGTGCTAAAAAGTGCTAAAAGTTCACAAAAATCATAAAGTTCATAAACTTTTTTGAGGGCTCTAATTATAATACAGAACTTCAGATTTGTGCATATGAAACTAAAGACATTTGTTTTTCTACGTTTTGGATTCGATAGATTCCATTGATCACGTCTAGTTATCTACACGAGGCTTGAGACAAAGTGGCTAGCAAAGATTTGCGAAGGTGAATATCTTCCAGTTAGCTCATGCAGCACTCAAACACATCTGTTATAAAGCAAATTTAAGGCTGTTAGAATCTTTCTTATGATTAACCCAAAGTTTCCGTTCATAAATATTACTGCAAAACGTACGACAACGAGCCGAACTTATATATCATCCTGGGTAGCCTAGCAGTAAAAGACGGTGGGCTGCTAATCGGAAGGTTGTGAGATCGAGTAGTCTGAATTTCAGACTTTTTTGGTCGGTCTAGTTCGCATTTCACGTTTAGCTCTAGGTCTAAGGCGAGGCAAAAAGCTTGAGCTTCATCAGAATATATATATATATATATATATATATATATGTTAAACACAGACCGTGCATGGAACAAGGAACTCTTCTGGGAAAATTAAATCCACTATAGTCCGAATAAGTAATGGTAAATGACAAATACCATAGTTTTTCTTTTTCATGATGCTAGCCCGACGTGGGCAACGGTCTCTCGCAAAGAGGTCGGGCAACGGGTCTCTCGCAAAGAGGTCCCATAAATATGGTATTTGTCATTTACCATTACTTATTCGGACATAGTGGATTTAATTTTCCCAGAAGAGTTCCTTGTTCCATGCACGGTCTGTGTTTAACATATAAGTTTCTCAGGGAACCATTCTGAGTTTGTGTGTGTGTGTATATATATATACCTTTGGTAACCTTTGGTTAGCTTCCGCCCGAATTGTTCATTCTGACGAAGGTCAAGCTTTTCACTCCACCTTAGTTTAACGTGGAATCCGAACCACGCCCCACCAGCAGCCCAGCGTCTTAACCACTAGGCCACCCAGGGTACCCATTTATCTACCAACCACTTTCTTTATTGCGTGGGAGGATGAACAGCTGGGTTTTGCTGCGCGCCGGCTGCCGTCACCGGATCTCGATCCCGGGGCCGATGGATTCGTAGTCAGCAACGCTAACCACTACACCACCAATGCATTCACAGTTTAAGTGGGTGTGTGTGTATATATACATACACACACACACACACACACACCCAGTTACAGAAGTCTTGTTAATCGTACATTTACAAAACACAAACAGATCTCAGTTTACAAAAATATGTTGTGTTGAAACACCAAAAACATGTCTCAAGAAATATACACCAATTGTAAAAAAAGATTAAAAATAATAAAAAAAAGCAGAATCTGAGTAATGCAAACGCTAAAACAGTGAAACGAAGACGATTCTAAGAAAAAGCTTAAAATAATAATTAAAACGTTAAGTAAGAAAATAAAAAAAAATTATCTTGCAAATTTAATTGTAAATAATACCATTTAAAACGAATTCTTAGATAGAGCGAAATAAATACTTAAACTATTTTGCTGTTGTTGGTGAAACCACAGCCGAACGATAGCGCCCTCTGTACACGACCATGAGAATATCTTGGCAATCCCTCACCCTATGTGGTGTTCTTTTCCCTTCCTATCTCTCAGAGAGGTTTAAATGATAATTTCCAGCCTGAAAAATAAATCATATCATATATAAACACGAGGAAAGATATTGTTTACACGCAACTTTCAAAATACTTTGAAGAAAATAACCTTATATCTAAGTACGAGTTTGGTTTTGAAGACCATCTGATGAGTAACGCAATTTAAATAAGACTATTTGATGTATGTATTGTATCTGCCAATAAAGCATAAAATTTGCTTGGTAATAGCAGTTTATTGCTATGTAAATATATGAAGGCATTACCATCCTATTTGGCCGAATGTATAATGGCATGCGTGTATGTGGGTGCGTATTTATGGATGAGTGTACTTACATAAATGTGCGCGTCTATATGCATGTATATGTGTATATGTATGGACATATAATATATATATATATATACACACACACAGGGTGTCTGAGTGGGAAAATGCTGGAGAATTGCTCTTCTTGCAAGATGGGGCTCCACCACATTTTGCATTATCTGTTCGTGCCTGGTTAGATAACCACTTCTCCGGACGGTGGTTAGGTCGTCGAGGACTAACGGAATGGCTTGGCTCGAAGTCCAGATTTAACGCCATGCGACATCTTTCTGCGGGGCTGGGCCAAAGAAGAAGCGTACAAATCAAAACCAAGGACCATTGATGAACTTGAAAACAAAACTCGTGAAGTTCTTGGTAATGTACCACGTGACTTCTTGAGAAAATCTGTTAAAAATGTACCGGTTAGGTTACAGAAGTGTGTGGACAATGCTGGAGCCTACGTTGAACTTTAGCTTTGTATTAAAGCTTTTCAATTTTGTAATAAAGTAAACGGTAGTAAATAAGCTTAATTTCAGTTAAAGAAATGTTTTCATATCCATTTTCATTTAAGAGCAATAAGAATTAAAAAATAGGAATAATAATAATAATAATGATGATTGGGGTTGTTTAACCCCCTTCGCAACATCTAAGGTCATATGACGGAGGAGACCTACAGCCTTTACGTGGGATCCGAACCACGGGTCGCTACATAATCTGGACACGGAGGACGGTCTCCCATCCAACTACTACCCAGACTCAATGTCGCTTAACTTCGCTATGATGTAGCCCTTAAAAATAGGGAGTGACTTTTCAGACACCCTGTGTATATGTGTGTATGCATGCTTCCTGTAGCAACTGATGTGCACCATCAACTTGCATAAAAACAATAATAAATTGTAATATTATTATTATTATTGTTGCTGTTCATACTATTTTATATTGTTTACTGTATTACATTGTCTATACATGTTTAGGAAGGCATTAACTGTCTCACTATCATACGCGTGTGTGTGTATATATATATGTATGTATGTGTGTGTGTGTGTGTGTGTGTCCACAAAGTCACGCATAGGAAAATACATTTATTTTGTTTTAATTATTTTGTTCTATTTATTTGTTTGAAATGATTCCCACCAATCTCAAAACATGTTTGTAAACGAAAAAGCAGGTTTCTTTGAATGTTCCTCAACATATTTGGCCTGATGGAGACATAAATAAGTAGACATTGCTTATGTTCCTATGATGCATGACTTTGACTTTATGGGTAAATGTGATAAAGAAACAGTAAAGATTTTTCTGTTTTCCACGTTAATGGACTTCCCGAAAGCCTTCGATGCAATCTCGCATTACACATTTATTCCTAATGACGCGTTTTAACATTCATGAAGGTTTATAGACAAAGACGAGGAGTAACCGACTTATTCATTATGTTTTCACGACTGTAGTGCGTCAACTGCGATTTGTTTACATAAAAGACATTGTAAGGGAACAGTTATTGCTTCAAATTTTCCCAGTGGGTCTTATTTTATAATATTTGGTTTTAGGATATCATTTTAGTTAACAAATTCTGTTTTATTTCCATTAAAAATGTGTTCGATCGTCATTTATTTCGTGGTTGGAATTTATTTTGCTTTAATAAGAGGAGAGGCTTATCTGCAAGAAGCTGAAACCGAGAATGTTTGCATCGTAAGTACTTCTAAATACTGTATTTAAATTAGGATGAACTTTAATGATATTAAAAATATTTTTAAGAGGGTTTTTGATCGAGAGTTCCATAGCTGTTAATTAATTATAAAAAAATGTTTACTTTCTAACTCTATCCATTAATTAAACAAGTTTGAACACGAATGTAAACAGTAATTGTATTAACAAAATTTATCGGGAAAAACCTGATAAATTTAGGATTTGTGTACGTGGGAAATATGTTAATATTTGATTTACATAAGCTTCTTCATCTTCCCTTAAATTAACTGAAAACTCCACGCACTGACAAAGAAAAAAAAAAAATATATATATATATACATACACAGTGTGTATATATATATATAGTGATGCAAAAAAGTTACATAAATCGCAGGTGTATTCTTGAAACAAAAGTAAAGTAAAAAGACCCATATTAACATAGGTCGAGAAACCCGCAAGTTTCGAGGTATAACACGCGATAGAAAAATGAAACTTTTAAAGATTTTTTTATATTTTATGCAAATACACAGTGTGATACATTTGCTTTATTAAAGTAAATGTTCGAAATTCTTTCCTACTTCTTGAATGCATGCCTCAACGTTGCTTTTTAAATGACCCCACAACTAATAATCAAGAGGATTTAAATCTGGTGACCGAGGTGCCACGGAATAGGACCACCGCATAAAACGTAAACATATAAAAAATCTTTAGGAGTTTCATTTTTCTGTCGCGTGCTATAGTTCGAAACATACGGGTTTCTCGATTTATGTTTACATGGTAATTTTTTAAACTTTTGTCTCAAGAATACACCCTGCGATTTATAAAATACATTTATGTATCACCCTGTATATATATAATATATATATATATATATATATATATATCAAAATAAAGTTCCTTTGACATTCACTTTAAATGTAAAGATACAAGTATATTACATTTAATTCTACTGCAGTTGTATATGTTACAGTATGATTGTGAAACAAGTGATTTCATGAAATCCCTAGTAAGAGTGTGGAACGAGTGATTTCACGTAATTACCGTTTCACTCACGGACTTTAGGAAGTTCGGTTAGGTTAGGTTCAGTTAGGTTAGGTTGGTAAAATTCTTAAAGTATTTCAGCAACTTCCTGAAGTCCCCGAGTGAAACAGTAATTACAGTAAAATTACTGAAAATTTCCGGGATTTTCTGAAATCACTCGTTTCCCAATCTTACTGTAACATACAAAATCCCTGCAAGAATAAAATGCGTACATGAAACGTATTGGATGGAGTATACAACGAAACAAATCTGGCAGTGGGATTCATTGAAAGAAGTCGGAATTCTGTATTTTTTTAGTATTCAATTAAATATGTATATCTGGGCTCTGTAATTTCGTTAGTTAATAAAAATGTTACATTATATACATACAAATTATTTCATTATTATAATGACGTCTTAGAAAATTTGTTATTGTTTAATTATAAAAGGTAACATCCAGGAAGCCCTTTAAAGGTCACCCGAACCAGAGCAGAAACAGGGTAAGTGGCCGGCTGAATCGCACCCAATGCCAGCATCCTGGAGCGAACCAGAGCCTCACCGCCATCGTAACCACCGAGCTATGAAATCAATTTTGTTAAGAAGTCTCACACTCGCTACGAATGTAAGGAAATCAGATTGAAGCGAAATTTTTTTAGAGATCTGAATAATAAATATACAAAAGAATGAGGAACGCTCCTATCCTTCCCATATGAGAATTATACCATAAAAAATTTCATTTCATATTATGACTAATTTCAAATATAAAAAATAATTCTACGAAAAACGCTAAACTCGAAACTTTGATAAGTTTTTAATTTTAGAAATTTATACAAAAAAATTCTTTCGACGCCCAGATGCGCTTTTATAATCTCAGTGTTTACATTTTTTAAGGTCAAAATGTTCTGCAGAAATCCCGTTAGCATTAAGAAGGCGTGAAAGTATTTTTATTTTTATCATTTTATTAAATATAAGCTACAGAAAATCATTTAGAAATAATACATATTATTCCTATATTTTCTATATATTCCTAAGTACGCGATTCGCGTCGCGGTCGCTGCAGTGTGGGGGGGGCTCCTCCCCAATTCTGTCAATGTAAAATCACGCGGGACTCGAGTCGTCAAGACGCGAGTCGTCAGTCGTGAGTTCGCGAGACGATCCTGCGCGCGGCCTGCCTTAGCTAATTGAGAGTTCGATACAATGAACTCAGTAATGCACGATAGTACTACTGCTTCGCTCGGAGATTCGTTGATTGAAAATATACTTCTAACCTGATCGGATTTATACTATTCTAAGAGAACATTCCAGTGCAGAACAAATTGTATCACTGCCATAGAAATTCTGGTCTCAGTGACGAAATCCCTACTCAGGTGTGGTATTCATCAAAATTATATACGAAATTTTTTTTCATGGAATTCCTTTGTGTGTGTGTGTGTGTGTGTGTGTGTGTGTGTGTGTGTGTGTGTGTGTGTGTAATAAAACTTAAATTATTTCCTTGGGAGCATATTTTAAAACTTAAAATATGGAGCAGAGGAAAGGAAGGGATCAGAGTAAAAACAAGGTTACAGTTTAGTTTTTTAATTATTTATTTAAAATAATTTGTTTTAAATACACTTATCATTAATATTAGTGATAATATTAAACGTGTAAAAAGTTATTTTACTCGGCCCGACTAAGTTTTTAAGTGATTCACCTAATCTACTCTCCAGGCTCAGATAATTCCTGAAGGAGAACTGGCGGGTATTCGCGCTACTTCTGAAAGAATAAACATATTCCTGAAAAGAACTATGGATAATGGCCACAACAGTATGACGAAAGGTACATTAGCTATGAATATAAAAACTGATTTTAGGAAACCAGGACGATTAGTAGGATCTGACAGCCGGAGATGACTTTAATAGATGCATTTTATAAAGGTTTTCATTTAAAAAGGAAATTCAAAGTAACAAACAACAACAACAATAATAATAATAATAATGATAACTGGACGCCTTCAGACTCTCCGAGGTCGCTCTTTGCTACGATCAGCTCGAAAAATTTCTTATATTTTTATATTTTTCTTATTTTTGCGAGGCAAAAATTATAATAGTCCAGAAGAAACACCCAATATCCTTTCCTTATACAGATTTATTTATTTTTGCTCGCAAAAATTACATTAATCCCAAAGTATTCACCAAAGCTTTTATTTATTTTAATAAAATCTAAAAAAATATTCGCCCTACAACCCAACCCTAATACTCTTACATGCAAACATTAAAAAACACACACACACATATATATATATATATATATATATATGGTGGTGCAAAAGTCGCACATCATAGGAGTTTTCAGTGTTGACTATAATATATTATTTTTTCTTTTAAGTAAGGGATGGCTGCGAAATTAACAATAGACGAGAAAATACCTGGCATTCCATACATTAAAACCAAGCTCATCCTCTCGTATATTGTTTATTTCGCAGCCATCCCCTACCTAAAAGAAAAAATAATATATTACACTGCCCAACAAAAAAAATATTTTTTGCTGGTGATTTAATTCTAAGACCTGTTTCTAGATAATATTGATGTGCTGATTTCAAAAATCACCTTAGATTTTGTCCATCACATCAGGTTTTCGTGCAATGTGCAATGCAATATGCCTATTTTGGGTGATCCATGAAGGGCACTTATCAAAATTGATGATTTTTGAGACCTGTTAACAGCTGTTTTGCTGTTAAAATTTTATCTGTGGAATACGCAAATCTGTGCATTAAATCTAAAGGTCATGTACAACATATTAAAATCTTGGGTATCTGTGATTTCCCCAGGTGTGAGCGTGACGTCATGATCATGGATTCATTTTTTGCTTATTTAAACACTTTTAATCACTTTGTGTGTCAATATTACCATTGTATATTAAAGTTCACTCCCTGCACAATTGTTTACTTTTCCATGCTGATTCTGAGTATGTAAAAACTTATTTTTTGAAAAGAAAAAAAATTGGTCATAACCCTGCCAAAATGCGATATCTCCGTATTTGAATGCTCGAAAACCTGACGTGATAGGCAAAAACTAAGGTGATTTTTTAAATCAGCACATCAAAATTACCTAAAAACAGGTGTTAGAATTAAATCAGCAAAATTGGTGTTGGGCAGTGTTATAGTCAATACTGAAAATTCCTATGATGCGCGACTTTTGCGCCACCCTATATTATATATATATACATTCAACTGCAAAGAACACGCAGTATAAATAACGTAAAGAAACGACGCTTGTATAGGAATATCTCCTATACAAGCGTCGTTTCTTTACGTTATTTATACTGCGTGTTCTTTGCAGTTGAATGTATATAATGTTACGGCATGCGGGAGGTGCCCCCTTGGGGCATTGGTTTTTGCGAGTATGTAGAAGAATTACGGCATTTGGAAGAGTGAGGTCCATGGTGTAATGGTATCGCGTCTGACCGGCAATCGGAAGATCCCGGGTTCGATTCCCAGGTGGTTACCTCATTTTTTCATTTGTTCCGTTCTCTCTCTCTCGTCTTGCGCGGAATATCTCCTATACAAGCGTCGTTTCTTTACGATATATATATGTGTGGTGTTTCATAACATGTGGGACGCACTTTCAGGATGGATTCAGGACCTGAAAACAATTAAAATAGTTTATATAAACATATGCCCGAAATCGCTTTGTTTCCGAGTTACAGCCCGTTTTGTGTTCCACCAATTCTTTCCTCAAACTGTTTACAAACACTGCTTGCCGACAATATTTGTGAGTGTGTACGAGACTTATTTCATGTATGGCCTTGCCGATTGTAATGTTTCGTACACTCTATGACGTTTCAATATCGTTGAGTGTAGAGCCATCAGTCAGAAGTGCATCGCGGTGTTTCACTGTTCGTATTCGTAACTTCTTACCGTGAATAAGTGCAGTCCAGTTAAAAAAAAAACCTTAATGTTTTTGTGCTATTCAGTGATAGTGTGCATTTGAAGTGAGAATGGAGGATTATTCAAACAGAGAAATGGCAGACATGCATCTCATGTATGGACTTGCTGCGGCCGCATTACACTCGGCAAGACGTCTGTATGCGGAAATGTTTCCGAATCGCCGTCTGTCAGATAAGAAGAACTTTCAGAGAATAGACGAGCATCTTGGTGATACAGGATCATTTAAAAAGCGAGTTTCAGATGGTGGTAGACCAATCAGCGCCAGAACTGTTGAGTTGGAGGAGCGGGTCCTGAATTGCGTGGAGGAACATCCTGGTGTCAGCACCCGAAGGATAGCAGCAGCAGAGGGTGTAAGATACACAACTGTGTGGAGAATTTTATTGGAAGAACAGCTTTACCCATATCACATTCAGAGAGTACAAGGCCTTACTGAAGCTGATTTACCACCACGAGAAGCTTTTTGTACTTGGTTCCTTCAACAGTGTGCTCGCGATCCTATTTTTCTATCCTCCGTGCTGTGAAGGCAGCTTCATCAGAAAACAAGAAATGGCATGATCAATTTTCACAACACTCATCACTGGGCCGAAGAGAATCCGCATGCCATCATCCAGTCAAGGCACCAACAACAATTTAGTATCAATGTATGGGCAGGACTTACTGCCGACAACTTAGTCGGTCCTTTTGTTTTGCCTGGAAGATTAACAGGAGAATCCTATTCCAATTTTTTAAGGAATGATTTAAGCGATTTACTAGATGAAGTTCCTCTTGGTGTCCGACGTCGTATGTGATTTATGCATGACGGCGCTCCGCCTCATTTTAGTCGAGTAGCTAGAGACTATTTGGATGACCATTTCCCTGATAAATGAATAGGCCGTGGAGGACCCATTTCGTGGCCTGCTCGCTCCCCGGACCTGAATCCACTCGATTTTTACCTGTGGGGTCATCTGAAATCCATCGTTTACGTGACACTCACTGACAACGTTGAAATGCTTCGCCAACGTGTAGAACAAGGATGCCAGAAAATCCGAGCAATACCTGGAATGTTTGAACGAGTCAGGCAGTCTATGACGAGACGTGTTCAGGCGTGTATTCAAGCGCAAATCGGTCATTTTGAGCACTTCCTTTAAAGGTAAGGCGGATATTTGCTGGAACACATAACGGGCTGTAACTCGGAAACAAAGCGATTTCGGGCATATGTTTATATAAACTTTTTTTCATTGTTTTTAGGTCCTGAATCCATTCTGAAAGTGCGTCCCACATGTTATGAAACACCCTATATATATATATATATATATATATTTTTTTTTTTTTTTCTGCAAATTTGCGATTAATAAGCTTAGTGAGAAACCCTGTAGCCTGAACGATAGCATGACCCTATAGTTACCCTTTCATATGGAACACTAAGATGCAAATAAACTTTTGGTACATAGCTACAGTGTCTAATTTGTGCTACCTCTCAAAATTTGATGCAAATCAGTTAAGAGAGGAACTGAAAAATAGTATATTTTGAGAAAACTATTTGAGAAAGCTATTTCGGAATGTAAAATTTTATGTCCAGTTTCGAAAACAATAAAATCCCTTTAAAAATAAAATTAAAAATTACCATTTTACGACGATTTCGCTTTTCTATAATTGGTTACCAAAAACACTGACTTTCCGAGAGAAACTCCTAAAAAACAATATACAGTAATGCAGTAAGACATTTCACTCGCGAACTAATTGCTTTCTGGCAATGCGCAGCATTTAAGCTACCAGCTGCTAAGGTGGTAAAAGAATAAAACGACGCGGGTCATTTGACGCAATTGTAGAAAAATTATCAATATTTGGCCTACACTCTACCTACTTACTGTTACGCGTAACCCCTACATAACTCCGTCATTAATTTTTAATAACTCTGACGTAACTTATCACTTTATTGAACGTAACTTTTCCCGCAATGTTTCCCTATTTTGTGGGGGGGGGGGGGGGGGGGGGGGGGCAGTGGTCACGTGACTTTCACGTAAGTTTTGAATGTGTAGCTTTCTCCTAAAAAACCATGTACTTAAAATAAACATTTTAAACCGACACACAGAAAGCAGTATAAATAAGAAATTACATTACATTACATTCCATTCAATTACACATTAACAATACTTAAAACAAATAAAAATAACTTTTTCCTGAAGAAAACACTTTTTGTGGATATTACGTTTACTTTTGTTGTGGACTCAACCTGGTTATCGTAACCGTACAAATCAATAGATATAATTCATATAAGATCCACATTGTTTTCCTCGTCTGTTCTGAAAATGCACTTCCCTACCAAAACAATTTTTTCCACCTGATAAATATAATATAAAAAAAATAAATTTAAAGGAAGAAAACCAAATGCATACGTCTCCAAACGTCAAGGATCTTACTCATCAGAAACAGTCTTTCGTCCGTATTTACGGTGCTCAAATCATAAGCAATAAGTATTTCACTTTGGCCATATTCTGGGTTGCCCACAGTACGGTTTGGATGGAATAAACGGAAAAATATCGCGGGTACCACTTGCTTATGTATGATATGGTCGTGGTGGAACGATCTTATTAGTTACAACCGAGGTCGTTTCTAAATAGAGAAAAGATATTTCTGGAATATTCCGTTAATTATCTTCAACTATTCACAGGATCTTGGTCAAATTATTTTATTATTTTCGTAGGGCGGTTTATAGGCATAATGTAATGAAGATTATTACATTATGTATTTCATATTAGTTACGAGTGATTTAAGTACGTTTGCATTTGTAAATGGAATGATAGAACATACCAGTAAGTATTGAAGAGAATTTACTCACTCATTTATTTATTTTTAATTTTTTTTATTTATTTTTAGTTTTAGAGAAGTTTAACCTCACTGGTGACACGTATATTGAAGCCAATCCTGAAGCGCCTCTGGAGAGTGTACTTCTTCAATACATTTTAACTTTGCATCGAGAAATGACGGAAAAATTAACGAAAGAAATTGTTATAATAAATCAAAAGATTACAAAAATGCAAAATCTCGATATCAATATCATCAAAATTAAGATTGAGGAAATCGAGAAAATTATCCCCTCAAAGGATGACGTGACACAAATGATTCAGAGCGTGAATAAAACTATCCAAGATAAGAAAGATATTGATAACCTCAAGGAAAAGATCGAGGAAATAAAGGAAATGATCCCTCCCAAACAGGACATTCTTCAACAAAAAGACCTCATTGACATCAAAGAGACGCTTCAAAATATAAAGCAAACAATCCCCTCCATAAATGACACGAACGACATTCAGAAAATGATTCGCGAAATGAATGAAACGATCTTAGAGAAAAAAGACACGGATGATATTAAAGAAGAAATGAAAAAAATAAAGGAAAAGATTCCAGAAACCAAAGACATCAATGATATCAAAAACGATATTGAGGAAATAAAGGAGAAGATTCCTCCAAAACAAGACATTAATGATATCAAAGATAAGCTTCAGACACTAAATGAAATCATCCCTCAGAAAGAAGATTTCAATGACATCAAAGTAAACATCCAGATGATTACGGAAGCCATCTCAGAAAAGGAACTCCAATATAAGTATTGATTTTTTTCCATGTACAGTATACTCGTACGCAACCCATATACAGGGTGTCCGAGAATTATCTGTACAATTTTTGGCTGTTATTAAAAGTCAACCATGAAGTGTAGAAATTCCAGTGTTGTCCCATTTTACAGAGAATCTCATTAAGTTTTTTCTGATACCAAGTTTTGACAAGTTTTTTAGAAATTCCAGTGTGTCCGAACATTATCTGTACAATTTCATCTTTTAATAAAATTCTTGATAACACACGTAAAATTCTTAAACAAGATTATTTAGAATCTGTATTTTCAAAAGTTTCTTTTATTAAAGTAACGTTGTTACAAACATTCGATATGTGCACCATTAGTGATTCGCAAAACATCCAACGATACTCCAAATGTTGCCATGTACGCTGCAGCATATCCACATCAATTCGCTCAATAGCAGCTGTGATCTTGCTTTTAAATAATCAATGTCTGTCACCCGCGTACATTTCTAAAAAAACTTGTCAAAACGTGGTATCAGAAAAAACTTAATGAGATTCTCGTAAAATGGGACACACTGGAATTTCTACACTTCATGGTTGACTTTTAATAACAGCCAAATATTGTACAGATAATTCTCGGACACCCTGTATATATAGATGGGAATGACTCAGAATGTCCCCTGAGTTTTTTATGATACACACAGACAGTGCATGGAACAAGGAACTCTTCTGGGATAATTAAATCCACTATAGTCCGAATAAGTAATGGTAAATAACAAATACCATAGTTTTTCTTTTTCATGATGCTAGCCCGACGTGGGCAACGGGTCACTCGCAAAGAAACGGACATGTTATGTGCCTTGAAAAGTGGACGCTCAATTCTGCCAGTTGAGGTTTAAGTTTTGGTTTTTGGCTAAAAATATAATAGTTACCCCTTTTTCTTTGATGTAGTCAATCTGACGTGAAGGCAGCGAGTCTTTTGCTTATATTGAGGTTCTAAATGTAGCAGGGCTAGGCTGCTTTAAACCCTAGATCCATGTCCCAAAGCTGGATCCTGTCTGTTTTGCAGATAGCTGGTGAGGGAAGCTATTTACGGGACATCTCTTTGCGAGTGACCCGTTTGCCCACGTCGGGCTAGCATCATGAAAAGAAAAAACTTGGTATTTGTCATTTACATTACTTATTCGGACTATAGTGGATTTAATTATCCCAGAAGAGTTCCTTGTTCCATGCACTGTCTGTGTGTATATATATATATATATATATATACAAACTCAGAATGGTCCCCTGAGAAAACTTATATGTAAACACAGACCGTGCATGGAACAAGGAACTCTTCTGGAAAAATTAAATCCACTATAGTCGAATAAGTAATGGTAAATGACAAATACCATAATTTTTCTTTTTCATGATGCTAGCCGACATGGGCAACGGGTCTCTCGCAAAGAGGTCCCATAAATATAGCTTCCCTACCAGCTATCTGCAAAGCAGACAAGATCCAGCTTTGGGACATGGATCTAGGGTTAAAGCAAGCCTAGTCCACTACATTCAGAACCTCTATATAAGTAAAAGACTCGTTGCATTCACGTCGGATTGAATAAATCAAGAAAAAAGGGGTAACTATTGTATTTTTAGCCAAAAAAACAAAACTTAAACCTCAACCGGACATTGAGCGTCCACTTTTCAAGGCACGTAACACGTCTGTTTAATATACACAAACTTATTCGGACTATAGTGGATTTAATTTTTCCAGAAGAGTTCCTTGTTCCATGCACGGTCTGTGTTTACATATAAGTTTCTCAGGGGACCATTCTGAGTTTGTGTATATTAAACGGACGTGTTACTTGCTTGAAAAGTGGACGCTCAATGTCCCGGTTGAGGTTTAAGTTTTGTTTTTGGCTAAAAATACAATAGTTACCCTTTTTCTTTGATTTATTCAATCCGACGTGAATGCAACGAGTCTTTACTTATATAGAGGTTCTGAATGTAGTGGGACTAGGCTTGCTTTAAACCCTAGATCCATGTCCCAAAGCTGGATCGTGTGCTTTGCAGATAGCTGGTGAGGGAAGCTATTTATGGACCTCTTTGCGAGAGACCCGTTGCCCACGTCGGGCTAGCATCATGAAAAAGAAAAATTATGGTATTTGTCATTTACCATTACTTATTCGGACTATAGTGGATTAATTTTTCCAGAAGAGTTCCTTGTTCCATGCACGGTCTGTGTTAACATATATATATATATATATATATATATATATATATTATATATATATATATATATATATATTATTATATTCATTATTATTCTATTCTCCACATTCAAAATAAAAAAAATAATATATAGTGAACACCTGCGGTGAACGCACAATAAATGCTATGTTCACATTCTTACTAATTCTTAGAAGACAATTTATTAATTAATAGAAATGATACATTGCTTTGGGCGTTTAATCACCGTTTTATTCTTGTTAATAACATGTGACATTTCGATGAAGATAATTTAATGGAAAGAGAGAGGCAACAAATAACTCCGTTCCTTTCATTATTACTTTTGGTTTCAGTCAGCCGTTTGATTGTTTCGACCTTTTAACTGACGGAACGAATAAAAGTGGCGTGTACCAAATATATCCCAGAAATTTAGAAAACACTCCTGTAAATGTATTTTGCGACATGGAAACGGGAGGAGGAGGTTGGACAGTTTTCTTAGCGAGGATGAAACAAGATGAACAAGTCAACTTCACACGAAATTGGGAGGACTACAAAAATGGTTTTGGATCACCAGAAGGAGAATATTGGTTAGGTGAGGTATAGTAATAAGAGAAATTAAGATTAATAAGCTTTGCGATAGATTCTCCTTAAAAATTTGCTTAAAGAGTTTGATCTTCTAGTTGCCCAAGTAAGTATTAATATTACTAAAGTATTGGTACAAAAAAGATTGTGTACCTGTAGGTAAAGTTAACTATTAACTTTGCAAATGATAATTAATGGGTCATTGAAAAGATGAATCTAAATTGAAAGCTTGGGTCATACCATTGCTAACTGTCAGACTTTGAAGGAGGAAATGTTGGCGAATAATAATAATAATTAGTCAGAAGGGCCAGAAAATGGCAAAGCGCTCAGTCCAACTAATTCGGGCCACTGCTCTAACTCGTGTATTACATTACCAGCATCATCGTGGTTCAAACCCCCAACCTCATTGCCTTCAATTTGCTTCTTGGGAAACGGTGTTATCCACTGAGTTACGCTGGCGAATGTTGGTGAAAGTCAGGCATAAAACGAGAAATATGGTAACACATTTTTATTTGGGTAATTGGACATAAAACAATAAATATACATAAAAATGGGTAAAAATAATAAAAACTAGATTTTAATTTTACTTGACAATTTTCAATAAGTTTTAATGAAAAGAAAAAAATAGCTGAATGAAATTTCTCCCTACCATTCTACTGAATCAGTTAATTTGTCTGGAATAGGTTATTATTAAGATATATATTTTGTTTTGAAATTTAATTAAGTTATGCAACTCCATGAATAGTTACAGGAAACCGGAATCGGACTGCGATTAAACCGGGGAACCTTTTCCGTTCTATGAGCACCATTGAAATTAGAGAAATTAATATTTTTAAAATTTATTTTAACTTTTTATTAATAATTAATCAGTACATTTTGAATAAGAGAAATTTGAAAAAAAAAGTGTCTATTCTTAAAAAATTTGACGATAATTTGCATTGAAAATTGGACGTAGGCTATAGGCCATCTATTCTTAGTTCGCACAAAGACCTAGGCTATATATATATATATATATATATATTATATATATATTATATATAATATATTATATATATATATATATATATATATAATATATATATGCCTGATTAGGTTAATTATACGCCCTTGACGATTCGTTAGGTAAGTCGTGATGTTTTCGTTAGTTTAAACGAAAATATCACGACTTAACCTAACAATCGTCAAGGCATACAGTACAGTTGACCTAATCGGGCATTCAGTAATTTTACCGTAGGTTTCGATATACTGTATATATTAATATATATATATATATATATATATATATATTAAGGGTGTGCGATTCAGATATTTTTATTTCGATTCGATTCGCTTCGACTGCGACTGTACTCCCCTATACTTTACAATTTACATGCACCAGCACCAAAAGAAACAATATACATGCACCAGCAACAACATACTGAAAAGCGTAATAAACAACTGAACACAAAGAACCGGTCCAAATTTGTCACACCGCAAGACGCGCGCACCTGATTCTGTGACATCACAAAATCAAAAGCTGACCATGCTCATTGAGTGCACTCAGATCTTTATAAAAGCGTAATCTTTCAAATATCCAACTATTTTATAACGTTATTATATTATATTACATATAATAATATAATATATATATATATATATATATAATATATATGTTACGCGTGATCGGTGAAATCGCGCATTTGCCAATTTCATGAAATAAGCAAAAGTAATGCATTTTTCATGAAATCGGCAAAGGATGAAATGACAATTACGTGACCAATTTCAGTTTGCGTTTTTCATGAAATCGGCAAAAAATGAGCTAATAAGATGCATTTTTACAGCAAACCAGAACAAAGTTTATTTTATACGCCCCAAGTTTTTCATGAAATGCGCAATTTCACCGATCACGCGTAACATATACATATCGAAATTTACAGTAAAATTAGTGAATGCACGGTTAGGTCAACTGTACGCCCTTGACGATTGGTTAGGTTAAGTCGTGATATTTTCGTTAGTTTTAACGAAATATCACGACTTAACCTAACCAATCAAGGGCGTACAGATGACCTAACTGGGCATTCAATTAACCTACCCGGGCACTCAATTTCACCGATCACGCGTAACATATCGAAACCTACGGTAAAATTATTGAATGCCCTGTTAGGTTAATTGAATGCCCGGTTAGGTCAACTGTACGCCTTTGACGATTGGTTAGGTTAAATCGTGATATTTTCGTTAGTTTTAACAAAAATATCAAGACTTAACCTAGCCAACCATCAAGGGCGTACAATTAACCTAACCGGGCATTCAATTAACCTAACCGAGCATTCAATTAACCTAACCGAGCATTCAATTAACCTAACCGGGCATTCAGGTGTTCCTGCCTAAAAGCTGGAAACCTATGTAACAGTTCATGCCACCCTCGTCATACCTGTAAAAATGCATCAGATTAGCTTAAGAACAACACTTTTGTTTATGTATGAAATAAACTTTGTTCTGTTATTTCATTCTTTGCCGATTTCATGAGAAACGCACACCAAAATTGCGTATTTCATGAAAAATGCATTACTTTTGCTTATTTCATGAAATTGGCAAACGCCCTGCGTATTTCATGAAAAACGCGAAATATTGCGTTTTTCATGAAATGCGCAATTTCACCGATCACGCGTAACATATATATATATATATATATATGGGCTGCTGAATTTCACAATATAACACGTGAAATGAATGAATGCTGCAAACCCACAAGGAAAAAGGAAAACGATTCCAAGGCCTTTCGTGTATTCAGAGCTACACCTCGTCAGGGAATGTCATTCCCTGACGAGGTGTAGCTCTGAATACACGAAGACCTTGGAATCGTTTTCTTTTTCCTTGTGGGTTTGCAGCATATATATATATATATATATATATATATATATATATATATATATATATATATATAGTGCGTTCGAAAAGTCTCCGCAGTGCTATGTTAAACGCATAGGAAATTGAAAAACTACAATTTTTCATTCAAACTATGATTTAGTGATTTTATTACATAACCTTTTGATTTTACAGCGTGTTGAAAGTGTTTTCCACCATTTTGCAGGCACAGAGCAACTCGTCTACACTTGTTGTCAAACACTTTTGACAACAAGCACGTTGACTGCGGAGAGACTTTTCGAACGCACTGTGTGTGTGTATATATATATATATATATGAAAGAACGACGCTTGTATAGGAGAACATTCCGCGCAAGATGAGGAGGGAGAACGAACAAATGAAAAAATGAGGTAACCACCCGGTTGAAATGTATATATAGGTGCGGCATGCGGGAGGTGCCCCCCTCGGGGCATTGGTTTCTGCGCGTATGTAGGAGAATTACGACTTCTGATCGAGTGAGGACCATGGTGTAGTGGTTATCATATTTGACCGGCAATCGGAAGATCCCGGGTTCGATTCCCGGGTGGTTACCTCATTTTTCATTGTTCGTTCTCCCTTCTCATCTTGCGCGGAATGTTTCCTATGCAAGCGTCGTTCTTTACGTTAATTATACTGCGTGTTCTTTGCAGTTGAAATGTGTGTATGTATATATATATATATATATATATACATATAATATATACACCGTATATATATTTTTTTTTTCAATTGTTATTCCACGGTTTCGACATTCCATGGTTTTGGGGTAGTGCAAGTTTATCGTCCCGACAGGTTACAGTTAGCGAATCGAAAAATCGAAATTTTTTAGCTGTAAGTCGGGTCGGGTTTCGATTCTTTTACTGAATCGACATTTCTGATTAATCGCACAGGCCTACTGGCAAGTGGCCAAGGTGACGTCATCAGCCATACACACTGACATCACCTAGTGACACGCGTTCATTAGTTGCGGGACTATTTACCAAACTTTTTCATCACACCTCGTGTGTGTGTGTGTGTGTGTGTTTTTTTTTTTTAATTGGGGTTGTTTAACCTCCTTCGCAACATCTAAGGTCATATGACGGAGGGGACCTACAGCTTTACGTGGAATCCGAACCACGGGTCGCTACATAATCTGGGCGCGGAGGACGGTCTCCCATTCAACTACTACCCAGACCCAATGTCGCTTAACTTCGCTGATCTCCAGGAAGCGGTGTTACGACATCGGCCACGACGTAGCCCACCCCGTGTGTGTGTGTAGGTATATATATATATAATATATATA
>JAJOZX010002921.1:575000-594278 GCA_023014485.1 Bathynomus jamesi | reverse complement strand
ATATATATATATATATATATATATATATATATATATATACAGTATATATACCAACGCTGGCGAAGCTTTTCATTCTTTAATCCTCTTTGCTTTTGAAATTGTTTATCTTAAAATGACCTTTCGCTCATGTGACCTCTGTATGACCTTTCTGGAATTGGTCGAATGGTCATAAAAAGGGATTTTTAAAAGATTCCTCACATAAAATTTGTTTATTTTCAATAAAAAAAAAAAAAGAATTACGATTCTTTTCAAGATCTTTTATGCATTATTGCCAACTATATACATATATATAATATATATATATATACACACACATTTCAACTGCAAAGAACACGCAGTATAATTAACGTAAAGAACGACGCTTGTATAGGAGAACATTCCGCGCAAGATGAGGAGAGAGAACGAACAAATGAAAAAAATGAGGTAACCACCCGGGAATCGAACCCGGGATCTTCCGATTGCCGGTCAGATATGATAACCACTATATATAGTGAGTCCTTCCTGTCAAAAATTTGGAGACATTTATTCCAATATTTAAGTTTTTGAGGGTTCGAATTTGGGTATAATGTTTAGAAGCAAAAATTTCGCATAAATAACTTATATATACACATACACACATACACACACACACACACGCACACACACACACACACATAAGGGAAGTACCGACTTTTTTTTACTTTCGTAACTAAACCTAATCTAACTTATTATTTTATATAATAAATCAATCAATCAATCTTTGTTGTTAAAAGTAAATATTGCAATTTTTTAACAATATTACAATAATTTAAACGTAATACATGAAATTGTAAACTAAATAATTGACATTCAGTTTTAATGTTTATTTTGGCCCTGAACCGAGAAGGGAAGGGCGTAATATGTGTTCTGGATGGAATTGGGGTTCTCGAAGGGTGTTTTCTGTTAAGTCCCTAAATAGTGAGATACCTGCTAGCCTAACCTTACCTAATCTAACCTAACATGACCTGACCTATCGTTACGTAATATTAGGTCATATTCGCAATGTTCCACAGTACCAAAATTTTTATCTACACACACCACACAAACAGATATTAGTTAATATTGGTTTAGCTTCCGCACGAATTGTTCATTCTGACGAAGGTCAAGCGTGTCATTACACCTTAGACCTACAGTTTAACGTGGAGTCCGAATCACGCCCCACCAGCAGCCCAGCGTCTTAACCACAAGGCTACCCAGGATACCCATTTATCTATCAACCAATTTTTTTTATTGTGTGGAACGATGAACAACTGGGTTTTGCTGCGCGCCGCCTGCCGTTCACCGGGTCTCGATCCCGGGGCCGATGGATTTGTAGTCAGCGACGCTAGCTACTACACCACCGAGGCGCATATTATATATACACACACACACACACATACATATATAAAGAACGACGCTTGTTTAGAAGAGTGTCCGCACAAGAAGAGGAGAGAAAACGTGCAATAAAAAATGAGGCACCTCCCGGGAATCGAACCCGAGATCATCCGATTGCCGGTCAGATATGATAACCACTACACCAAGGTCCTCAATGAATCAGAACTTGTAATTCTCCTACATTCTCCTAATTCGATTCCGCTCGTATGTAGGAGAATTAAGAGTTCTAATTCATCGAGGATCTTGGTGTAGTGGTTATCATATCTGACCGGCAGTAGGATGATCCCAGATTCGATTCCCGAGAGGTGCCTCATTGCTTGTTTTCTCTCCTCTTTTTGTGCGGACACACTTCTAAACAAGCGTCGTTCTTTACATTAATTATATTGTGTGTCGTTTGCAGTTAAAAAAAAAATATATATAATATATTTATTATATATTAATATATATATATATATATATATATATATATATATATATATATATATATATATATATTTATTATATATATATATATATATATATATGCACAATGTATATATATATATATATATATATATATATATATATATATATATATACAGGGTGGCGCAAAAATCAGGAACCATAGGCACATTTTAATAATTTGTGTTTTAATGTGTTTTGTTCTTTTCAGATTTGTTGTTGAACCTATGGCACAGAAATTGACAATAGATGAACGGGTGGAGATAGTTTTAATATTATATATGCAAGGCGTGGTAGCACACGCCGATCAATTGCTACTGCTTTTAATGACAAACACCCTGAGAGGCCGCCAGTTGTTCAGGTATCAGTTGGAAAACTGTTCACTCGCTTCAAAGAAACGAGAAGTGTTCACGATCGGCCGCGTAGTGGCCGGCCAAAAAGTTCAACCGATGCAGCATCATCACTAATGATACTCAGTCACCTCGAAAACAGCACACGTAAGTCCTTAAGAAAGTTATCCCAGAAAACGGGTGTCTCCAGAAGATCCATTCAACGAATTCTTGCAACAAATCGTTTCCACTCCTACAAAGTCCAACTCGTTCAGAAACTGCACGGTGACGACACAGACCGTCGTGTAGAGTTCTGCCAGTGATTTCTACACCTCAGCGATCGCGTCAATAAGCATAATGCACGCTATTGGGCCAATGAGAACCCTCACTGGATGGAGGAAGGACATGTGCAATTCGATCCACGAATTATGGTGTGGGCTGCGCTCTTGGGGGATCGGTTAATTGGTTCGTACTTTTTCGACGGCAATGTAACAGGTGAAACATATTTGCATATGCTGCAAACATTTATAATGCCCATACTGGACGACATTCCATTGGCAGAATGAGCGGAGATGTGGTTTCAGCAGGATGGTGCACTACCACATTTCGCAACCATCGTCCGGAGCTCTTTAGATGAAACATTCCCAAGCAAGTGGGTCGGACGGCGAGGGCCCGTCGAATGGCCACCTAGGTCTCCAGACCTCACGCCTCTTGACTTTTTCTTGTGGGGCCATCTGAAGTCGGTAGTCTATGCTGATCAACCCGGAACCATACGTTCTCTAAAGGATAAAATCACATCTGAGTGTGCCAAAATCAGTACCAATGTGTTAAGGAATGTTCAAACATTATGCATTCAACGCGTCAGAAAGTGTCTCCAAGTGGAAGGCCACCAATTCGAACATTTATTACAATTTAATAAAATTGTACTTCCCCCTCCGACACCATGGAGGACGTGCGCAGTACAGAATTTACAAACACGGTTAGGTAGACCAGCCATGAGTGGACCCTATAGTCTTTGCTTGTTTGAAACATTATAACATATACAGGGTGGCGCAAAAGTCGGTACTACAAATCGCTGAATCGGTACAGAATTTAAATTCTTTACTGATTCATCGATTTGTAGTACCTGGTATTCCATACATTAAAACGAAGCTCACCCTCTCGTCTATTGTTAATTTCGCAGCCATTCCCTACCTAAAAGAAAAAATATATATTCTAGTCAACACTGAAAATTCCTATAGTTCGCGACTTTTGTGCCACCCTGTATCTATACAGTATGTACATATATAATTTCAAGTTTTTAAGTTAATATTTTGGACTCTTTTCATTGATAGAATTTTTTTAGAATTAAGTCTTTTAATGCAAATTATGGAGGAATTTAACTCCCCCAACCTTTATTTTAGAATGTTAAATTTAAAGTTAAGTTGAGGTTAAATTAAAATTCACGTGAAAAATTGGAATTTTTAACTTAGAATTTCTAAAAAAAATCCCCAAAATTGCAAATTTTTAATAGTAACTGTTGGGGCCTTTTTGAATTATATATTTCCTGCAAATTTCAATTAACAACTATATATAGCATAATATATAGCAAATGTAACACCTATTTTTAAGAAAGGTTATAAAGGTGGGCCGGGAAATTATAGGCCAATCAGTTTAACGTCTGTTGTAGGTAAGCTACTGCAATGAATAATTAGGGATCGTATAGTCGAATACTTGGAATTGCATAACTTGATTAGAAATACGCAGCACGGTTTTAGGCGAAACAAATCTTGCTTAACTAATCTTTTAGAATTTTTTCAAAGCGTGGTTGAAGTTTACGATAGTCATCGGGCGGTAGATGTAGTGTATTTAGATTTTAAAAATCGTTTGACACCGTACCGCACAAAAGACTCATTGAAAAAACTAAGGCTAATGGAATCAGGAGTGTAGTAATAAATTGGATAGAAGAGTGGTTGCGAGGTAGGAAACAGAGGGTGGTCGTTGATGGAACGGAGTCGTCTTGGGCTAATGTAGCGAGGGGCGTTCCTCAGGGTTCTGTATTGGGCCCCTTGCTTTTTCTTATATATATTAATGATTTAGATGTATGCCTAGTCAGTACAGTTTCAAAGTTTGCGGATGACATGAAGTTGGGTGGTATGACAATTAATGATGAAGATAGAGGTAAAATCCAGGAAGATCTGAACAAAATCGTTGATTGGTCAGTCACATGGCAAATGAGATTTAACGTCGATAAGTGCAAAATTTTACATATAGGTTCGCGTAACGGTAATTTTGCGTATAGTATGTCAGGGAAGGAGTTGGCAAGCGTAGAACAGGAAAAAGATTTAGGAGTTATCGTCAATGGTGATTTAAAAGTGGCGAAACAAAGTACAACAGCGGTCAATAAGGCGAACAAGGTGCTTGGTTTTATAGCTAGGAATTTCGAGTACAAAACGCGCGATATTATTATTCGTCTTTATAAATCGTTAGTTAGACCCCATTTGGAATACGCGATCCAATTTTGGAATCCGCATATGCACAAAGATGCAGATAAAATCGAAAGAGTTCAAAGACGAGCAACTAAGATGATTCGTCGCTTAGGTCGAAGTCGTACGAGGATAATCTTAAGGAATTAAAATTGACTACACTCGAGACGAGGAGGCTAAGGGATGATCTAATCCAGGTTTTGAAAATTATGAATGGGTTCGATAACGTAAATAGAGATAGCTTTTTCGAACTGTCACAATATAATAGAACTAGAAATAACGGGTGTAAGTTGACAAGTAGAAGGTTCGAGACAGCAGTTGCGAAAAACTTTTTTACGCATAGAATAGTAAATAGGCGGAAGAGTTTGCCGGTAGAAGTAATTAGTAGCACGTCTATAAACATGTTTAAAAATCGATTAAAAGCATATGTTGATAAATTGGGTATAGTTTAAGGTAGTAAAATTGAGGTTTTTGTGGTTCGGAACAAACGTAAAATTGTAGGTCCCCTCCGCCACCACGGAGGACATGCGCAATACACAACTACAACCACAGTTAGGTAGACCAGCCATGAATGGATTCTAGGGTCTTTGTTGGTCTGAAACATTATAATATATATATATATATATATATATATATATATATATATACATATATATATATATATACACACACACACATATACAGTATATGTGTGTGTGTGTACACACACACACACACACACACACACACACACACACACACAGTATATTTTTTATGCAGGAAGGAGGGGCCAAAGGTAAATGCCCGCAAAAGCGCCCCTCCCATAGAAGATGAAGGGAACGAAAATCAAGGTCTGGGGTTTTCGAGATGCCTAGACACTCTGCGTTTGAAAGATGGGAAGTCATAGCTAGGAGGAAAGATGGATTGAAGAAGATTGTTTCAGAGTTGACCGGTTGAGTAGATGAAAGACTGAAAATTAACCCTTGCGTTAGAGAGTTGGACAGAAAAGGAATGAGAAAGTGTCGAAGTCTGGTGCTCTGTGCTCTCCTTAAAGGAGGAGGCATGCAGGTAGAAAGTTCAGAAGAGCAATGTCCGTTATGATAGCGATAGTAAAGAGAGAATGAGGCAACATTGCGGCGAAGAGAGAGAGATTGAAGACAATCAGTAAGGGGCGGGGAATTGAGGAGACGAAAAGCCTTTGATTCCACCCGGTCAAGTACGGCTGTGTGGGTTGAATCACCCAGGGCCGGATTAAGACCTTTAGAGGCCCTAAGCACTTAAAAGATTTTGGTGCCCCATATATATGTAATTCAAAATATAAACAAAAATAAACCATAAAATAAAATTTTATTTTTTGAAATGAAACAAAACTTACAGTAAGATGGAAAATAATGTTTATTTTTGTATACTTCCACTTCATTTATATTTGAAAGTTTTCTCCTACTTTTTTTAATTGCAAAGTCTTTGATCAGATCCTCAAAACTAATCTTACGTAACACATCTGCTTCTATACTTAGTAGAGATAAGGCATCCAGCCTGCCTTGTTGCATAGTTGTTCTGTTGGTATTTTTAATATACTTCAACTGAGAAAATGAACGCTCAACTGAGCAATTTGTGACCATTAATGTTAAAAATATACGAAAGGCAATTTCTACATTTGGGAAGGCACACTCAATATTGTCTTCTACAATTATTTTATAAAGTTCAGCATGACTGAATCTTTTTTAAATTTTTTTTTGCACTGAACTTATGGCACACATATGATATAAACAAAATAATAACGCAAAGCGTAAAGTGTGTGATTACAACGAAATATATTTATTCTCTCAAAAGGGTTGTTGTTCACTACAAATTCAAACAATGAAAAAAAATAAATACTATATATGAATATATATAATTCAGTTTTCAACAGCTTATAGGCTATAAGCCGCGATTATAATAGTATAATAAATCCATGGTAAATCCGACAATGGAAAATTTCTGTGGTGCCCCCCTTCCCTTGATGCCCTAAGCACGGGCTTATTTTGCTTAATGGTTAATCCGGCCTGGAATCACCCCATACATGAGAAGCATACTCCATACAGGGGCGAAGAAGCTCACGAGAAAAGGAAACGCCAAAAATGTTTAGAGAAGAGGAAGGATTGAGTTGTGTGTTGTTGAAGGTAATGGGGTAGTCGTGTGGAAGATTGAGACGAGAAGACAGATAGAGGAACTGAGTTTTTGAGGCACTGAAAGCCACAAGGTTTTCTCTGCCCCAATCAGAGATAGCAGAAAGATTAGAGGTCAGGTGCTCCATAGCCGTACTGCGCGCATCATGGAGTGACTGTTGAGAGGGACGCTTTGGGAAGCGGGGGTAGAAGTGAAGAGTGGAATCATCGGCATAGGCGTCAATAGGACAGGAAGTGCGAATTAAAAGATCATTAATAAATAGAAGGAAAAAAGTGGGAGACAGGAGAAAACCCTCAGGAACACCACTGTTAATAGCTTTAGGTGAAGAACAGTGGTCATCTACAACTGCGAGTATAGATCGGCCAGAAAGGAGATTAGAGATGAAGGCACAGACAGAATGATAGAAACCGAAGGAGGGCAATTTCGAAATTAAAGATTTGTGCCAGACTCTATCAAAAGCTTTTGATATGTCTAGCGCAAAAGCAAAAATTTCACCGAAATCCTGAAAGAAGGATGACCAAGAGTGAGAGAGCTATGCAAGAAGATCGCCAGTAGAGCTTCCCTTGCGGAACCCATACTGACGACCTGAAAGAAGACTGAGAAGAGAGGTGTTTAGGAATCTTCCTATTAAGGACAGATTCAAAAACTTTGGAAAGGCAAGAAATCAAAGTAATTGGACGATAGTTGGAGGGTTGAGAGCAGTTACCCTTCTTTGGAACAGGCTGAATGAAAGCGAACTTCCAGTAGGAAGGAAAAGTACCAGATGAAAGACAAAGACGAAAGAGTTTGCCTAGTCAGGGAGTCAGCACAGAAGCACAGTTCTTAAGAACAACATTAGGAACACCATCAGGACCATACGTCTTCCTAGAGTTGAGCCCATATAGGGCAGAAAAAACATCTTTAGAAGAGATTCTAATTTCAGACATAATAAAGTCAGAGGGGTGAGGAGATAGAGGAACAGCATCGGAATCGTCCAGAGTTGAATTGTAAGGGAAAGTTTGAGCGAAGAGTTCAGCTTTGTCAGGAGAAGAGACGGCAACTGTGCCGTCGGAGTGGAAAAGAGGAGGGAAAGAAGAGGAAGTAAAGTTGTTGAAGAGGTTCTTAGCTAGATGTCAGAAAGACCAAGAAGAATTAGAATTGGATAGATTTTCATGAAGGAATTGTTGAAAGAAAGAATTTTTGGTGAGTCGAAGAACAGATTTTGCACGATTCCGGGCACAAATATAAGCTGATTGAGAGTCAGGAGTTGGATGGCGACGGTACCTTCTGAAAGTCTCCTCTCTGTTGCGGATAGCAATAGAACAAGTAAAGTTAAACCAAGGTTTTTTTTGCATTAGTAGTAAGAGTAGAAAATGGAATGTACGCCTCCATGCCCGAAAGAATCACCTCTGTGATGCCCTCAGCAAACTCAGAAGGGCCCCGGCCACGGAAGTAGTAATCATTCCATGGTAAATCACAGAAGTACTGCCTATATACAGGGTGGCGCAAAAGTCAGGAGCCATAGGCACATTTTATTAAATTATAATAAATGCTCGAATTGGTGACCTTCCACTTGGAGACACATTCTGACGCGCTGAATGCATGATGTTTGAACATTCCTTAACACATTGGTACTGATTTTGGCACACTCAGATGTGATTTTATCCTTTAGCGAACATATGGTTCTGGGTCGATCAACATAGACTACCGACTTCAGATGGCCCCACAAGAAAAAGTCAAGAGGTGTGAGGTCTGGAGACCTAGGTGGCCATTCGACGGGCCCTCGCTGTCCGATCCACTTGCTTTGGAATGTTTCATCTTAAGAGCTCCGGACGATGGTTGCGAAGTGTGGTGGTGCACCATCCTGCTGAAACCACATCTCCGCCCGTTCTGCCAATGGAATGTCGTCCAGTATGGGCATTAGAAATGTTTGCAGCATATGCAGATATGTTTCACCTGTTACATTGCCGTCGAAAAAGTACGGACCAATTAACCTATCCCCCCAGAGCGCAGCGCCACACCATAATTCGTGGATCGAATTGCCCATGTCCTTCCTCCATCCAGTGGGGGTTCTCATTGGCCCAATAACGTGCATTATACCTAGTGACACGACCCCTAAGGTGAAATATCGCTTCGTCCCTGAACATGATCCTTCGTTGAAGCTGTCGGTGTTGTAGAAACTACTGTTAGAACTCTACACGACGGTCTGTGTCGTCACCGTGCAGTTCCTGAACGAGTTGGACTTTGTAGGGGTGGAAAAGTTTTGTTGTAAGAATTCGTTGAATGGATCTTCTGGAGACACCCGTTTCTTGAGAGAACTTTCTTAAGGACTTACGTGGGTTGTTTTCCAGGTGATTGAGTACCATTAGTGATGTTACTGCATCGGTTGAACATTTTGGCCGTCCACTACGCGGCCGATCATGAACACTTCTCGTTTCTTTGAATCGAGTGAACAGTTTTCCAACTGATGCCTGAACAACTGGCAGCCTCTCAGAGTGTTTGTCATTAAAAGCAGTAGCAACTGATCAGTGTGTGCTACCATGCCTTGCACACATTAAAACTATCTCCACCCGTTCATCTATTGTCAATTTCTGTGCCATAGGTCAACAACAAATTTGAAAAGAACAAAACACATTAAAACGCAAATTATTAAAATGCGCCTTTGGTTCCTGACTTTTGCGCCACCCTGTACACACACACACACACTGTATATATATATATACACATTGTAGAATATACTTTCTCATTTTTATTATTTGAAACAGTATTAAGTTTTAACTCGAGAAAAGTGTAAATGGCGAAAACCAAGTCAATCCGATTTGGAATTTAAAAGAAAAAAATTTACCTCCCACTCGGATTAATTCCCATTTCTGTTCGTGGCTCGAAAGTAGAAATATTTGAAATGAGAATTTCATATTTGTAAAATAATATTTTCTGATATACAAAAAAAGACTACGAATAAAAAAGAGAGCTCTGAAGCAAATTGGCCCCCCCAAAAGCAAATTGGCGGCACCCCCCTTAAAGCAAATTGGCACCACCCCCAAGGATATTTCTATATGAAACAAAAAATCTATCAAAGTGGGAAATCCTTCAGCTACAGCGGGAATGAATCATTTTGAAAATTACCTACTTTGAGATTCCAAGTCGGCAATTTCTCAATTTTGGACGAATACTAAAATGGAAATAATGGAGATTGGGAAGGAACATTTTAAGATATTCTGAAAAGAGAACCAAATATACATCTCCACTTACGTATTAATGTAGAAATTATAAAGAAACTTTAATGTAGAAGGGGTTTGTTACCGTATACCAGCAGCGTTTCCCGACCTGTGGAGCGCGCCCTTCCTGTAAGGGTACAACACCTATTGAAAGAGGAGCTCGAAGAGGTTAGCAAACGAAAATCAGAAAAGTTAAAATGTTAAAAATGTGGATATTTTTAGTGGTTTCACTTACTTTGGTAATACCAAGTACTGTATGATATATAAAACTGTCCAGAAAACACGTCATGAAACTGAACTGTAACTTATTGGTATTATAATGAAAGTGAGATAGCATTAAAAAGTGCTACCTCACTTTTATTATAATACAAATAACTACACTCCATGAATACCGTTTGCAGTTGAAATAAGTGAGTGGGGGTGGGGGGTGGGGGGTGCGTCGAGGATTGATTTAACTTTGAAGGGGGCGTTGGATAAAAATTTTTGGGGAAACGGTGCCTAATGCAAAATATCGTGAAAATGAGTAGTAATTTAGAAGTCGTATATTGACCGGTCAGATACTTAAACAGCAAAAGTCATACAACACTGAATAATTGAAGCAGAAACAGGGTAGTACAGAAATTATGATTATTATTCCATTAAGCTCTACATCCAGATGAAACTCAGTTTTTTAAGTGAATATACAGGGTGAGCGAAAAGTCCCTGTGCACCTGCAAGAAGTGTAGTGAACCTGTACCGTGTTGGAAGTGGACAGGTGCACAGGGACTTTTCGCGCACCCTATACAAATAAGAGAATCGTTTAATTGTAAACTAAATCTGGATAAAAATCCTACCTCGATAACCGAAGCTAAGCAAAGTGAACACACTGAGGTCGGGGGTTCGACTTCCAATGGTGCCAATAATAATAATCCAATAGTTAGCACAATGGGCTATATTAATTTGGCCTGAGCACTGTGCTAGTGTCTAGTCTTCTTCACTGAATTATTATCTCGCGATATGCTTCAAAATGTGGATTCAGATCTATGCAAACCAATATACAGGGTGTTCTAAAATTACCAAATAAATTTTTATATGTCTATCGATCAGTAGTCGGATGTTGTGAACAATGTATTCAAACTGAAGGAAGACACTTTGAACATCTAAAATAAACAATTATTGTTATTTTTCTTATTGTTGCTGTATTGGAAATAAAACTGCTAAAATTTTAGAACACCCTGTATATATATATATATATTACAGAATCAGCATCACAAATAAGCAGCGTATTTCCTATGAATAGAATTCTCTCTATTACTTCTTGGTTAGATTTTCTCTTCAAAAAACGTTCGCGAGATCTTCTTAAAGTATTTTTGGTCCATTAAGCTTAAATACTAAGAAGATTAATTTGAAAGAATTTGCATGCGAAAGTATATATATATATATATACTTTCGTGAAATAATTTTCATATATATATATATATATAATATGTGACATAGTGCAAATTTCTATTTTCTCTTCAGAGATTGAAATTCCTTCCAAGTGACGGAATTTGTTTCTCCGAGAAGGGGTCCTTTCACGAAGACCGATTTTCATTGAAATTTTCTCTCCGTCAGGCGATAAAACACCCTCATATAAGGGTAAAATTTTATACAGTTTGTTGGGTTCGTAATTTTGTTCACATTAACCCTTCTGAAAGAGGGATAATAATAATAATAATTTGAGTCAGAAGGGCCTGAAACTGGAACAGCGATCAGGCCAACTAATATAACCTATTGGTCTAACTCTCGGATTATTATTACCAGCACCATTGAGAGTCGAACCCCCAACATCAGTGTCTTCACCTCGCTTATAGGTAGCACATACCTATAACGGTAGCACGTACCGAGCTTCGGAATGGATAGTGAAATTACTTTTTAAATTAAATGAAAGTACCTCTTTCTACTTTTACTTCGGTTTTATGTTACATTTATGGGCGAAACTAATAATTATAATGAATTTTCAGTTTTAAAATTAGTACACTGAGGGCACGACAAATTATTTTAACGATAGGTGCCATCTGTTGGAGGAAATGTAAACTAAATCACTTTCAGTTATTCTTCATTTACAGTGTTATTACATGCAAATTAATGCTTATACGTTAACCTACAACAATATATGAACGGTAACTCAAGTTTCAAATCTAAATATATTTAATAAAATGTAACATATTTTGGTGTTACCTGCCTGGGATACGAACCTCCTCCTCCGAAAGTACAACTTTGGCGAGCCGCGACGTTACGACACACACGGATTTTTATTCAGAACGTAAACCAAAAGTACTATAAATGTGTAATGTACGTTCTCATGGCACATTAAAAATGTCTTCAAAATATTTAACTAAACAGGAGGAGCGACAAGCTTGACCTTCGCGAAATGAGGAATCATCGCACGGAACATTTGAAAGGTTGAAATGTAACCATTTCCGATGTCGCAAGTTATCTAAGCTCTGATATTAAGATATGAGCTCAATAATTCATATGAAAGTTCTCGTGATTTTTGAACCCATTAACGCCCATCGTCTTTTTTTTGAGGACACATTTTAATACTACAATTTAGGTTTGAATTTAAAAAGTGACATTTTTAAATATTTTTTATTTAAATTTTTGTGTATCAGATAAAAATTAAAAATTAATATTTAAAAATTTCATTTTTAAGTTCTAACCTAAATTGTAGTGTTAAAATGTGTCCTAAAAAAAGGACGATGCTAAATATGTGAAATTTTCATTTATGATCGCCAAAGAAAATATTATTATAGAAGTAACGTACAGTATAATGCAATTGCCCTTGACCACCAAAAAAACGTTTCCGGTGTTCCAAACGCGTTTTGTACGATGTCGGTGATATAACTAACGCATGAAGCAATTGATCACTAAAATTGTGTGTGTGTGTGTATATATATATATATATACAATTTTTTTTAATATAATCTTAAGTTTAAAAGAAGTAAAAATAAAGTACATTTTGGTACATTGGATATTCACACTTTTAATAGTCATTTTATGAACGTTACTCTATTCCATCTGAGATATGGTGAGAACTATGGATATGCAAATATTAAATGATAAAATTAACATCACGTTCATACGTTAATCAAAAGAGACAACGTCTTCCTTAATCACCTTTAATCATATCCAAAAGAATTAAAAAAGGGAGATAGAAGAATAATTAAATAAATCACTTATAATTACTGTAGGTCTATCTATCTATCTATCTAGGTAGCCTATCTACTTACGTATCTATCTATTCATTCGCTTGTGGAGGAAAAAAATTACAGAAGGACAATGAAAATGAATACATAGAGAAGAGGCAGGAATATCCGCAAACGCACACTAACAACACAAACACGGAAAAGATTATAATCGCTCACTGGATGATGATAACAAAGCAGTGTTATTCCCAGTAGTTACCCTTCCACAGGTATGTACTTGGCAATAATGTTGCGACTTTACTGGATCCTGATGAGGAATATGGACCGATGCTCAGTAAAAACAGTGAAACACTTAATTTCTATTTACGACATAATTTATAAACTGTGTGTATTAAAAGTGCGTGTGTGTGTGTGTGTGTGTGTGTGTGTGTGAAAATGAAATGTTATAATGTTTCAGACCAACAAAGACCCTAGGATCCACTCATGGCTGGTCTACCTAACTGTGTTCGTAATCGTGTATTGTGTATGTCCTCCGTGGTGGCGGAGGGGACCTACAATTTTACGTGGGTTCCGAACCACAAGAACATAAGAAATTTATGTAAAAACTGCCGGTAAATTGGCAACGACGAATTTTTACGAAACTAAATAATTATCAATTTAAAACTAATTAATTATCGATTTAAAACTAAAGATAGAATCTCTGGATCCAGAGGATCAAGTCATGTAAATATACAGACGAAGACACAAAACTAAAAATGGAAATGAATTGGAGAAATGAGGAAAATGAAAAATAAGATCAAATGAAATTCATTCGATTTGTCAATATTCTTATCACCTTTTGAAAGACAAAAACATACGAATCACCTTCTCAGACTGGTCGGCTGAAATTAAGCTTTTAAATATTTTATTTTTATCTTTTGCATACATTAAAGAGAAACCGCTAACAGCTTGTTGAAATGAAATGAAATGAAATGACATACATATACATATACATACATATACAATATATATATATATACATATATACATACATATATACATATACATATATATATATATATACATATACATACATATATATACATATACATACATACATACATACATATATATATATATACATATATATATATATATACACATACATACATACATATATATATATATATATACATACATACATATATATATATATATATATATATACATATACATACATATATATATATATATATACATATACATACATATATATATATACATACATATATATATACATATATATATACATATACATACATATATACATATATACATACATATATATATACATATATATATATATATATATATATATACATACATATATATATATACATACATACATACCATATATATATATATATATATAGAGAGAGAGAGAGAGAGAGAGAGAGAGAGAGAGAGTTACAAGGAGTTACAAGGAAAAGAAGTACCTCAAAAGGCCTTGCGGCCCATACCGAGGAGGTACCAATGGCAACGGGTGCCAGGGAAAATTTTGTCTTTCAACTATCCTAGCAGTAGTAGAAAACTGGATAGAAAAGTAGAAGGCTCTCTCCCCACCCTCCGCTCCCTCCCTGCCAGAGGCAGGTACGGAAAAAGGTTGAAGAAAATACCTTGACCCTGGAAAAGTAGCCAAGGAAACTTTACAGGAAAGTGGAGAATATATAAATAGCTCTATATTTAGCTTGCTCACAGAGACACCGAGCAAGCGAGCTCCTACAGAGTTTTCTGAGGTTTTAATCTTAAACTATGAGTGTGTTCAGTACTTTGTCTAGCCTATTTTTAAACAGATTTACACTTTGACTGGAAACAACCTCTGAGGGAAGTTGGTTCCAGATATTAACTATTTTATAGGAAAAGAAATTTCCGCAGACTGAGGTCCTAAATGTCTTTACACACTCAAATAGTGTGCAAGATTTCGTCTAACCTTTTCTTGAACTGATCCACAGAGGAACTTTTCACAACTTCCGAAGGTAACCTGATCCATGTGTCACAGATCTTATACGTAACGTAATTCCCACACACACTAGTCCTAAACCGTTTCAAATCCAACTTCCAACCATTGTTGCGATTGGGTTATCATTTAAACTAAACATACTCATACTTCTAAAATCGACATCGTTGAACCCTCGTAAGAGCTTGAAAACCTCGATCAGTTGACCGCGCAGCCTCCGAGTTTCAAGCGAAAACAAGTTCAGGGCGCGTAACCGACGATTGTAGTCCATATGCCTAACATAAGGGATTAACTTTGTGGCCCTCGCCTGCACTCGCAAAGTCTTGCCCACACGTGTTCTATGGGGTTCATGTCAGGGGACTGACTCGGCCAAGGAAGTCGTTTGATACCATTTCGCTCCTCCCATTCTTTCGTCTTTTTTGCAGTGTGGCATGGGGCTCCATCTTCCATGAACAGGCAGCTGTCTTTTTCAATTTGACCACTTGAGAATATTGGCATAAGTCCTTCTTCAAGGATAGAAATGTACGAAACGAATATTAGTCATAATAATGGCAAAAAAATTGGAGGCATACATTTTACCATAAAATTAAGGGTCGGTCTCTCTCTCTCTCTCTCTCTCTCTCTCTCTCTCTCTCTCTCTCCTCTAATATACGTGAGGGACACGTTGAGTCCGGTTGACTGCCAGTTCCGGTCGGAACGGGAGCTGCTTGGCGTCGATCTGAACGTGGGAGGGACGAACTATAGGTTAATCTTGGTGTACAGACCTCCGCATCTCCTCCTCGAGGATGATACAGCCCTGTACACCGAACTCAGTAGCCTGCTAGGGGATAGGGTGTGTGTAGTTTTAGGAGACTTCAACTGTCGCGGCATAAAGTGGGAAAACAGGACTGCCGATGCTGAAGGGAGGAGGCTAGTTGACTTTGCTGATGAGAACTTCCTCACTCAGTGGGTCAACGAGCCTACACGAGGCGAAAGCGTTCTAGACTTAGTATTCACGACCGAAGACAACCTCGTCACTGGCCTCACCGTTGACGAATCGTTGGGCGGGAGTGATCACGGTCTTATTAGGTTCCGTGTGTGCGTCCCTCGGGTGAAGCGTAGTAACTCGAGAGGCAGTAAGCTCGATCTCCGGCGGGCGAACTTTGTTAGCCTCAGGGATAGCGTAGAGAGATGGGGTTAGAGGTTGGCGGCGATGTTGAGGGAGTGTGGAGTGCATTCCGGGATGAGTTTATGGTGCTGCAGTCTGCTGCCATACCCTCAAAACCGGTCACCCCTGCTTCAACGCAGCCTAAGTGGTTCAATCGTGGCATCGCTTCGGCTATCCGAAATAGGAAAGTAGCGTATAGGAGGGCGAAGGCCAATCGTTCCCACGAGAACACTGAAGCGTATGTCCGCCTGTGTAGGGAAGTGAAGGCGAAGGTTAGGCTAGCGAAACGTAACGAAGAACTACGGGTGGCAAGCCTCTGCAAGGGAACCCTAAGGAGTTCTTCAGTTATGTTAATAGTAGAAAGCCATTAGAAGCATGATAGGTCCTTTAAAGGACGGAAGCGGCGTTCTGCGGACCTCCGACGCGGACATCGCTAATGTGCTTAATGAGTACTTTGCGGGAGTGTTCACCAGGGAGGATACCCGCGTCATCCCCGAGCCAGCTGTGAGGCACGAAGGTGCTGCCTGGATAGTGTTAGATGTACCGCGACAGTCGTTGCTCATAGAATAGACAAACTGAGCGCGTTTAAGGCTCCTGGGCCAGACCAGTTTCTCCCCAGTGTTTTGCGAGAAGTGCGCGACCAGGTGGCTCCCCACCTGGCTACAGTCTTCAACAAATCGTTGGAGATGGGCCAGGTGCCTGGTGACTGGAGGGAGGCCAACGTGACCCCTATCTTTAAGAAAGGGGATCACGAAAGTCCAGGGAACTATCGTCCTATTAGTCTCACTTCAGTTGTAGGTAAATTATTAGAAAGGATAATAGCTGATAGAATCGTTGACCATTTGGATTCCTACAAGCTGCTTGGGGACTCCCAACATGGGTTTAGACGGCATAGGTCGTGTCTCACCAACTTGCTCGAGTTTTTCCACGTCATGTTGAGTGAGTACGATAAGAGTAGGGCGATTGATATACTTTATCTCGACTTTCAGAAAGCCTTTGATAAGGTACCTCACCGCCGGCTAATGGCGAAAGTGCGCGCGCTGGGTATCGGTGGGGAAATAGGTAGGTGGATTGAAAACTGGCTGAGGAATAGGCGGCAGAGGGTGGTAATTAAAGGGGCTAGTTCGGGTTGGGCCTCGGTCACTAGTGGGGTTCCTCAGGGTTCCGTTTTGGGGCCACTGTTGTTTACCATTTACATAAATGATATCGACGGTGGCATCGTCAGTCGGATCGCCAAATTCGCTGATGACACCAAGCTTGGGGCCAATGTTGGGACGCCCGAAGCGATCGAGGAACTGCGTGCGGACCTAGGTAGGATAGGAGAGTGGTCCGAAAAATGGCAAATGCCGTTTAACTTGGGTAAATGCAAAGTGATGCACATTGGCTACGCCAATCCCAAGTCGGACTACTCGATGTTGGGCAGTAATATCGAGGTGACTGATTTAGAAAAGGACTTGGGTGTGCTAATTAGCAGCGACCTTAAGTTTACGAAACAGTGTGTAGAGGTGGAAAAGAAAGCCCAGAAACTATTGGGTTATATCAGGAGGCAATTTCAGTTTCGGAACAAGGAGATTGTGCTCTCACTGTACAATTCCCTTGTTCGGCCGTACCTGGAGTATGCTGTGCAGTTCTGGTCGCCCACCCTCAGGAAAGATATTGAGAGGCTGGAGCGAGTGCAGGCGAGGGCCACAAAGTTGATCCCTTCCGTTAGGCATATGGGCTACAATCGACGGTTACGCGCCCTGAACTTGTTTTCGCTTGAAACTCGGAGGCTGCGCGGTCAACTGATCGAGGTTTTCAAGCTCTTACGAGGGTTCAACGATGTCGATTTTAGAAGTATGTTTAGTTTAAATGATAACCCAACTCGCAACAATGGTTGGAAGTTGGATTTGAAACGGTTTAGGACTAGTGTGTGTGGGAATTACGTTACGTATAAGATCTGTGACACATGGAACAGGTTACCTTCGGAAGTTGTGAACAGTTCCTCTGTGGATCAGTTCAAGAAAAGGTTAGACGAAATCTTGCACACTATTTGAGTGTGTAAAGACATTTAGGACCTCAGTCTGCGGAAATTTCTTTTCCTGTAAAATAGTTGATATCTGGAACCAACTTCCCTCAGAGGATGTTTCCAGTCAAAGTGTAAATCTGTTTAAAAATAGGCTAGACAAAGTACAGAACACACTCATAGTTTAAGATTAAAACCTCAGAAAACTCTGCAGGAGTTCGCTTGCTCGGTGTCTCTGTGAGCAAGCTAAATATAGAGCTATTTATATATTCTCCACTTTCCTGTAAAATTTCCTTGGCTACTTTTCCAGGGTCAAGGTATTTTCTTCAACCTTTTTCCGTACCTGCCTCTGGCAGGGAGGGAGCGGAGGGTGGGGAGAGAGCCTTCTACTTTTCTATCCAGTTTTCTACTACTGCTAGCATAGTTGAAAGACAAAATTTTCCCTGGCACCCGTTGCCATTGGTACCTCCTCGGTATGGGCCGCAAGGCCTTTTGAGGTACTTCTTTTCCTTGTAACTCCTTGTAACTCTCTCTCTCTCTCTCTCTCTCTCTCTCTCTTCTGGCCAGACCAGTTTCTCCCCAGTGTTTGCGAGAAGTGCGCGACCAGGTGGCTCCCCACCTGGCTACAGTCTTCAACAAATCGTTGGTGATGGGCCAGGTGCCTGGTGACTGAGGGAGGCCAACGTGACCCCTATCTTTAAGAAAGGGGATCACGAAAGTCCAGGGAACTATCGTCCTATTAGTCTCACTTCAGTTGTAGGTAAATTATTAGAAAGGATAATAGCTGATAGAATCGTTGACCATTTGGATTCCTACAAGCTACTTGGGGACTCCCAACATGGGTTTAGACGGCATAGGTCGTGTCTCACCAACTTGCTCGAGTTTTTCCACGTCATGTTGAGTGAGTACGATAAGAGTAGGGCGATTGATATACTTTATCTCGACTTTCAGAAAGCCTTTGATAAGGTACCTCACCGCCGGCTAATGGCGA
>JAJOZX010002921.1:547500-570000 GCA_023014485.1 Bathynomus jamesi | reverse complement strand
ATATCAGCTGGCTGATTACAGCTTTTAGGATGAAATTGCATAACCTTAGTTTTTGTAACATTAAAAAGAATATCATGTTTCTGCGAATACACTTCGCAGACATTTAGTAGCCGATCCAGACCTTTAACAGAGGGACTTATTAACACCATATCATCGGCATAAACTAAGTTATTTATATATATATATATACCAGTGGCGACTCGTGACATTTTTGTTCAGGCATGCAATGTTATGGAATGGAAGAAAAACATCCGCCTAACCCTCTTGCCCAAACTTTGCATATTGTTTACATAGAACTTAGCAAGTTAAAGGTGTTTTACAAACTTTTGGGGACCTCTTTGAAGGAAAGTTCATTTAATGTTAGGCTTAAATATGCGAACAAAAAATTAGACATATTTATATATAGTAGTTACCGAATTGATCTAAAGAAAAAGATACAAATTTAAAATTTACCTTAAATAATTGTGAAGCATTATTTGAATTGAAATTCTGCTCTCCTAGTTTTCCTGCAAAATTCTTCGATGACCAAATTGTAAAAGTACTCTCGATTCTCCATAAGCTTCTTGAGAAATTTTTTTCAATTGAAATTAAGGCAAGATTAGATAGCCTTTCTTCACTTTGGGAACTCCGTAAATAACTTTTAATTCTTTTAAGCGCAGAAAATGATCGCTCAACACTTGCTGTCGATATTGGTATAGTTAGAATCAAATTCGTCAATTTATATATTTCCTTAAGACCTTTGTGCATTTCGCTTTCCAGTAGATATTTTAGGAGCTCAGCAACATTCTTTTTGGCAAAGATTTGTGCGAATATAAAACACACAATTCAGAACGGAGACGAGGAAACTCAAAAAATGAATTGTAGCTTCTTTTCAAAGATTCAAAAGCTCTCTCTGGGAAAGTAACATCATAGAACTCAAATTTTTTTGCAATCTAAAAGCTCAATGAATTCCAATTTTTCCATTGAACTGAAACGCTCTTTCATTTGAAGAAGTATATTATCGAATATTTCATGAAATAGTTGACTATACTTCTCTTGTGGAGAAAGACTCTGTTTCCTTTTACATACAGGTTCACCACATCTTTCTGTTATCAAGTCCCACATATCTGCAAATTTTGTATCCCTTATTTGTTTGATTTTTTTCATAGTGCTTTCAACGGTGATTGAGCTATACACAATATCCATAGATTTTGTTTGCAGCACATTAAATAGATATTCAGTAAAAGGAAAAATTGAAGAAAATACTTCTAATAAAAAATTAAAATCGAAAGTATCGATACCAGCAAGCAATCCGCGTGCACTATTTTTTGTTTTTTCATCAAATTTCTTTGGGTTTTCAAGAATGCTTTTTAAAAGATCTATTATATCTTCTTTATTTTCCTTAACTCTTTCAACTAGACGAGATGAATAGTTCCACCGCGTTGGAGCCAGTTTAGGGAAACGCTTTCCAACAACTTTGTCAAGCATTGAAGTTCGCTTAGTTGAACTGCTGAAAAATGATGACAAACTTCCTAATACTGAAAAAAAATTATTACATTCGGAAATTTCAGCGACAGCTTGGGATAAAACAAAGTTAAGTTTATGGGCGTAGCAATGAAGAAAAATAGCCTCTGGTACAGTTTTCTCTAATCTTTGTTTGTACTCCATTAAGATCGCTCCCCATAACAGCAGCACCGTCGTAGGTTTGAGCAACTAATTTTTCAAACAGCCCAGTTCACCTAGTTGCCTTATAGATAAATCAGAAATCGCTCCTGCACTTCTATCATTGCTGACGTCATTGAATTTTATAAATCGTTCACAAATCTCTCCATGTTTATTAACATAACGAACAACAGTAGAGAGTTGAGAAAAACAGCTGACATCAGATGTTTCATCTAATAAAATCGCCACATACATGCAGTCGATAAGCTCACGTTTTATTTGTTCTAACATAACTGCACTAATAGATTGAATTATGTCATTCTGAATAGCAGATGATGTTCCCTTAAAAACAGTCGCAGTTTTTAAATGGTTTTGAAGCTTTTCATCGAATTCTCCATACAAAATACCAATTCAATATAGTTACCCCTATTGTCAGTGTTTTCTTCTTCATTGTGACCGCGAAATGCTAATTCTTGCATACCTAAAAAACATGTTATCCTAATCAAAACGTTTCAAAATTTCTCGATTCTTATTAACTTCTTCGTTATGTCTGGAAATGGCAACTGATTTCTGCTTGTCGAGTATTAAATCAATTCTTTCTGACTTTCCAAATGTTTAAGATCAACAAATGCATTTATGTGAGCAAGAGATTTTTCATGGCGAGAAATTGCAGTATGTAAATTGTTTAAATCGTCGTATCCACGACTAACAGAATTCCACACAGAGTTATCTCTTGAAAATAGGAAACACGACCGACAGTACAATTTGTTATTTGAAATATTTCCACATAACCAGGGAACATCATCATACAGCTTAGGATTAAATTTCCTAGTGAAGCCTTTATTTTCTTTGCTTAAATTCAAATGTGGAATCGCTCTGCCATTATTCAATATGCGCTTTTTCTCATCAAAAGAGAGTGAGTAAAATCTTCTAGTCTTCAATTGATTAACACATCGTCAGTCATTATGGGCACTACAATGCTATAATTTATTCAACTGATTATCCAAAATAACTAAAGCACAAAAGGGAACACCGAACACAAGTGGGTGCTTGCGGCTGTGGTACTGGAAAGAAGCCTTGTCAGAATTGCCAGATGTTACTTTTTGGTGAATGCACCTATAAAACTGCATGCATGCCGTATTATTTCATTAATTAAAAAAAATCGGAACAAAAAGCTTTTTAATTATTTTTAGTAAAAATATTAAGTAAATTTTCTAAGCATATTTTAAAACATATTGCCTTTTGAATTTAGCTATGAGGCTCAAAAAAAAATCTTATGGATAGTGAGAAGTCTCCTTAAAAAATTGCCCAAGGCAAGGCGGTGTAAACAAAATCATGTCTTATTTCACTAGACAATTAAGAACATTTTTCTGTACCCAGACTGAATTAGTGAATGCTTTAGCTACAAGTATTTCGATCTGTGTACAGAAAAATGTTCTTAATTGTCTAATGAAATAAGACATAATTTTGTTTACACCGCCCAATAGCCAGTACATGCGTGATTGAAGCCTTAGCCTATTTTTAGTTTCTGAAAATTATTTTTGTCAATTATAATCCTTACTTAGATCTGAAAAGAGAACATATTTAACGCATGCATTGCATGCGTTGCATTCATTAAGAAATCGCCACTGATATATACATATATAAATAAAATATAAACTCCGCTAATTTCGATATACTTCAATTAAAAAAAAATAGATGTCACTAATTTACTGATATACATTTTCGATATAAGTACGAATGTCAATCAACATATTTCGAACAATTGTACGAATTACTCGACAATGATTCACTATCTATCGAATAGTGTTGAATAGTGTCAATAACGTGAAACATTTTTCTTGCGTTTGCAGCATACAAATACTTGAGTGTATTACAAATACGGTGTTTACTTTTCAAGACATCTTCCACGCATCGGAGTAGAAAGTACAGCTTTTTAATACAAAATTTATTACATTTCGTTTTTAATGTTTTAGGTTGACAATTTTTAATTTTCTTATGATTTTTTTTAAGTGTTAATTTTATATATATTTTCTTTGACTTTTATTTCAAATTTACATTATTTTATTATTAATATTTATGTATACGTTTAATTATATGTTCAATAATTCGGATTAAAATATTAATTCCAAGAAGTTCACGTGTCTTCTTCCGACTTATGTACGAATTAATGGAAAACTTATATATATATATATATTAATATATATATATATATATATATATATATATATTAATCTATATATCTATATATCTATATATCTATCAGGGACGACGCCAGGCTTTGTGGATACTCAGGCTTAAACCTTCAAGCATATATATATATATATATATAATATATATATATATATATATATATATTATGCTATATAATTTGATATTTGTTTCACTGTGATATGTATGTATTATGTATGATAATTAGAATATTTTTAACTGGCATAAATTTAGGAAATAAAACATCGCCTTACCTTACTTATTTATACATTAACTCCAGTCTTTTTGGTTTTAACGAAAATTCTTCAATTACTTTGTCGTGCAACTTTTATTCTTCTCTAGCGATATTACAATTTCTTTCTCTATGGAATTCTTGCTAAACTAGACAGCCTTTCCTCTGACATGGTATTCCGTAGGTACGTCTTTATTCTGTTAAGCGTTGAAAAACTTCTTTCCGTTGACACACTGGTTACGGGGATTGTCAGAAGGAGCCGAATTAATTTGATCGTTTCAGTAAGGCTGTTGTAAGTCCAAGGTCAAGACAAAGCTTTAAAATTTCTTTTGTGTGTTTGCACTGACAAAAATTGGGGTCCTGATAGATGTATTTCAATTCTGACGTTAAAGCTTTTACGTCAAATAGATTACTGTACTTATATTCGAGTACTTCTATTAAGTTTTTGGGGAAATTTTCTTTATATACAGCAAACATTAATGAATTGAACAGCTCAAAAAATGAGAACTCCTGAATGCATTCAAATCGTTCCTTCAAGGCTGTTACGGAGGTATTCAGAATGCTAAAATAAATTTCTTTAAAGTCTGTCGCTTTTCCTCCGAGTCTCTTAGTAGGGGAAGGAATGGTCGGACAACTTACTATGTCACGTGTCTTTTTAAGAATTTCATATAACTTTTGTCATTGATTTTTCCTTCCAGAAAACTAATAAAACCATTAATTTTCTTTTTTGAAATTCCATGTCCACTATCCTGCCCTGTAAAACATCAAATAGTTTTTCAGCATTGCTTAGTAATTCTTCAAAGCAGCAAATATAAAACATAAATAAAAAGTCATCTAGTTTTGCGTAAAGGTTTTCAGCCTGGTTTAAACTATCTTCATCCCACGAGATTTCATCATTCAAAATGTCGTACCACCTCGCATTCAACGCGTTGACGACACCACGTGACGTCATACCAATAACTCTGTTTCAACCCTAAAATTTACCGTACTCTGCAAAAGTAAAATATATAGAAATACCCAACTGCCAGTATGATATGCAAATATTGCTTTTAAATGTTTAGTAATTCAAGATAATAACATATATTTGGCACAGCAGCAAGTCGTCAGGCAGATGGGAATTTGCCTGACTTCGAACATTAAAAACTTAGTTATTCGGTGGATACAAAGTAATAAATCAATTAAAACTAATTAACTTTACGTATAGTGAATATCCAAATGACTTTATAACATTATAAATAAATCATAAGATTTACATCATAACATGTTTCAAAGAGAGACGTCAGGCTTAAAATTGTTTGCTTGACAAGACGTGGAATTGTGCATTGTTATGCGAGTTGTAAGGCTTTGTTATTTGAGAAGATGCATAATAATACAGTAATAATTAACTTTATGTACAGTCATAGTGTATATGCAAATAGCTATATAACCTTATTTATAAATCCTAACATGGTCATTATAACACGTTTTATAAAGTAAAGATATCTGACTCAAAATTTTTAGCCACATATCTTCCCTCTCTTCCCGCGTCTCTCCCCCCCCCCCACCCTCAATGGGAAAATGGGGTTTAGATAAATGGCTGGAAATTTTTAGCCTGACAACTTGACAACAAATGGGATTGTGTATTGTTAGTTTTTTATGTTAGTTTTTTCAAGTCCCTAGCAGGAGAAATAACAGGTCAGGCTCCGTCGCCATTGATATATATATATACTATATATATATATATATATATATATATACACACTGTGTATATATATATATAATATATATATATATATATATATATATATGCGCCTCGGTGGTGTAGTGGTTCGCGTCGCTGACTACGAATCCATCAGTCCAAGGATCGAGACCCGTTGACGGCAGGCGGCACGCAGCAAAAACCCAGCTGTTCATCCTTCCACACAATAAAAAAACTGGTTAGTAGATAAATAGGTACCCTGCGTAGCCTAGCGGCTAAGACGCTGGGCTGCTGGTAGGGCGTGGTTCGGATTCCACGTTAAATTGTAGTTCTAAGGTGGAATGACAAGCTCGACCATCGTCAGAATGAACAATTTGGGCGGAAGCAAAATCAAGGTAACCAAGGTATATGCTTCTGCCAACGTCTGTAAATTTCTTAAAAACATGGCTGGAACCCGTTTTTGGCATTCTCTTTTAGTGCTTCTGTCGTAGCCACTTTAACATCATCATAACTTTAATTATGACTCTTTAGGTGACTTTTCAATCGTTGAAAAAGGTAAAAGTTACAAGGAACAAAGTCTGGAGAGTACGGTGGATATGGTTGAACATCCTTGCCAATTTCGGTCAAATATTGCGTCACCAACAGCGATCGGTAAATGGGTGCACTGTCGTGTTAGAAAACTCAATTTTTCTCTGCCCGCAGCTCTGGTCGCTTTCTACTGATTGCGTCTCGGAGACGACCGAGAATATCTCTATAAATCTTTTTTTGTAATGGTTTTTCCATCTGGTATAAACTCAATGAACGTTTCCCTTGTAGTCGAAAAAGGCATCTAAGTTTCTAACATCTTACCTTTCGAGTGATCAAGTGAAACATTTCACGGAATCGACGTGGAAAGAAAGCTTTTGCGCTTCCAAGCAGGAATCTCGCTTGGTCTGGAAGTCGTATAGAATTAGAAGACACGAAGTCTCGTCCCCCGTTATGATCTTTTCAACAGAGTACGATCTGAATCTACTGTGGTAATGAAGAAAGTCTCTAAAAATTGTTTCTCATTCTTGGTGTTGGTCGTCCGTGAGGAGTCGTGGCACGATTTGCTGGCGCATGTGATGCATATTAAGATCCTTAGTTATACCAGTTGATACATGTCGGTAACTGTTGGCCTTCTCGTGCAACATATGAACTCCAAGGTTTGGTAAGCTGTAAAAAATGTACGTCTCGTCTTCCAAATCTGAAAGCATATATGACATTAAATGTACTTTCGAATTACGAAGTATTTGGAACATGCAAACGTACCCTAACTCCTTCTCCAACATACCGTATGAAGCCTAACTGAATTCTCTGAAATTCAATTTTTACTACAATTTAGTTAATTCTAAGTTAATTATCACATATTCAATTATGTACATTATACGTAAGAAAGAAATATATAAACTCCCCACTAGAAGATTCAAATCGATGACAATGAGAGTTCCCACGTAATGTGCAGTCCTAATCCCTACTTGGCCAAGCGGTGTTAGAAAGCTGACTTACATTAAATTTGATTAAACATCTTTTTATTTAAAAGTTTTGTATTTGCAGTTAAAATTTTATACTTAGAAGAAATTAATTCTAAAAATGTATTTTTAAAAATTAAAATTCCTCTGCCAAATACAGTTAATTCACGTGTTTGTTTCGAATCAAGAATTCACTGTTGTACTTTCGAAGTATTTCCATATTCTACGAGTAACTACGCCTTAAACAAAGCCCCTCATGTACTATCCACGTACTTTCTTAAGGAAACTAAATGACTACTGTACTTTTCATCAATATTCTCAATCTTTTATCTACTCAATCGGTCAACTTTGGAACAACCTTCCTCAATCCATCTTTACCCCTGTCTATGACCTCCAATCTTTCAAACGCAGTATCCAGGCATCTCGAAAACATTGGACCATGATTTCGGCTCTCTTCTTCTTCTTCTTCTTCTATATGGAGAACATTTTTACGGGTGTTCGCCTTTGGCCCCTCCTTCCTGTACAAAAAAAATGTACGTATATCCGTACGTTGGTATTTGTTTCTAGGATAATACACAATTTACAATGATCCTAGACTCAAAACTTTTTCAACCCACTTTATATATATATATATATATATATACATACACCACACACTATATATATATATATATATATATGGGAGTGAGTTTACAGTCGAAATTTGTTCTATATGTCAACTTCCACTATTGTTGCTGTTAAGATAACAGCAGATGAAAGCGGTAATCTAAATCGGGAAGTCACGACAGGCAAATCGGAAGATGACGTAAATAAATCAGTTTTTTAACGATAATAATTTGAACCAGACATTGATTAACTTCAATTTCACGTCTCATAAACGAAGCTACATACTTCTATAGTTAAAAACCAGTTAAAAACCAGTTAAAAACCCGTTAAAAACCCGTTAAAAACCCGTCAAAAAGTAATATACTGTGTATATATACGGTATATACAATGAAAATAATAGGATATGTAATTAGAATAATATAAAAATACTAGTAAACACTAGCAAGCCTCGTTAAAACTATCATATAAGACGCCATATATAAACAAAAACTATGTTGTAACCTAGAAGACTTCAAAAACCCGTTTATCTTTCCTTAAACATTTCTCATTGGACCCTAAAACAGGGGTAACTTTATCAATCAATACAAACTCTCTTAAATTTACGTTATGCAGTTCACCTAATGATATTTCATTGACTCGAAATGACTCGAAACGACTAATAATGACTCAAAATGACTCGCACGACCTCGAGATGATTTCCATTTTATATCTCACCGAAGACAGTAATGGACAAATTAAGCGTTCAAATACGTGATGGCTTAGGATGATGAAAAAACTTTTATCTCTCTAAAACAAAGTTTAAAATCTATAAAATAGTTGCGATGGCCAACCTGTGTTTAAGTGGGAAAAGCGTGATGGGCCAAAGTGATTTTTATATCGTAAAGTTTCTATTTAATTTTGGTATATAGCAAATAAAAGCTTTTGCCCTAATCATTAAAGGTAGTATGGGTGCAAAGAGACATTTATTTTCTTTTAAGCTTTCATATTGGACATGTATGCAGTTTATTCTCGCTGCATATTAATCGTAAGTACTTATGACCTTATGGATATATGCAATGAAGGCAGACGTTTGTAAACACCAGTCGTATATGGGTATTTATAGCCATCATCGATATGTACATTTTGAATGAGCAGTAGAGTATAAAACGTTTATAAATATATATTTTTTAATAATAAATAATTACACATGAAAAAAAAAAAAATATATATATATATATATATATATATATATATATATATATATATGTCAGTATTTAGTGCCCTCACCCCACCCTTTGCCCTTACAACAGTTTGGACTGTTAATAATGTTGTCATTGTATTTCTTTACCACTGATGGTGGCATATTCATTCAAATATTCCTCAGTAGTCCAGGCAATCTAGAGCAAAAATAGCTTCAACCTGGGCAAAATTGCTTCAGAAGCTTTCTAAACTGTTTCCAGCTCAGGAACCATTGCAGAATAACATATCCAAAATCCGACAAAATTGGGCCCCGGGAACACCCCAAAAATGAAATTCAAAATGGCGGACTGGCAGTTTCCTACGAAATACAATAAATTTTAATTTCGCTTTGTAGAGAGAGTTATGACGTTTTTCTTTATCAGTAAAATGTTTTAAAACACTTTTCGTTTCTAAATTAACCTATATGACACTAAAAATTGTATTAGGCGGCTAGTATTAAACTATGACGTCACGTAATGTAAATAAAATATACTGTATGGAGTGTATGTGAGAATGGACATTGCTACATCTTTATAAACTTATATTATATACAACTCTTTAATTCCTACTACCCACTATCAAATCTGCGTATTTGTGCTTGTCATTTTCTTTAAACTGTTATTATGTACTCCTTTTAAATACTGCAACACAGTTTATTAATTTGTGTTTTCTGTTTCAGACTGACTCGGTGTACGGCTGACTCGGTGTGCGTCCGCCTTCAAGAATGCAGACCCCTGAAGAATTGCGTGTGATTTGTAAGGAGAAATTGGACAGCGGACAGGAAGTGGTTCACATCTCGCAAAAAGGAGCAGATGGTATAAATGCATCCAGCCGCAGCCGTGGAAGCGATGTTGTTGCAACAGCTGGAATAAGTGTTCACGTTGTATGTAGGAAAAGGTTTACGGATAAAAAGACCATTGAAATAAAGAAGCGACAGACCGCAGCCGAGGCAATACCAAGGAAAAGTGCTCGTTTCATGAATACGCATTTTCAGTGCTACTCACTGTTTGTTTTGTGATACCTTTGTGGACTTTTTTCCAAACACAAACCAAAATCAGAGCATGTCAAAATAAGAACTACAGAGTTCTCCGAAACCATAAAAAGGTGCTGTGAAAGCCGCTGCGATGAATGGTCGTTTAATGTAAAAGGCGTCTGGAGTATTATCTTCGTGATCTTCCTGCTGCAGATTGTCTCTACCATCACACCTGCAGCGTAAATTTTCGAAGTGGAAAAAACATTCCTCGCGCATACTCCTCCGACGATCATGATTCGAAGAAAGGGAGACCAACTAATGAAGAGCAACACCAAGCATTCTTCAGACCTGTGCTTACCTGGAAGAGAATGATGATGAGCAACTGTTGATTGGAGACCTAATTTCCAAAATGGAGGAATATCTTCAAGGAAGTCAGAGCTCTGTCTACGAACGCAGGCACATGAAGAGAAAGCTTTTAGAACGTTACGGAGACAAGATCATAATATCAGGTGAAAGTGGGAGGCAGATGTAGTAACACTACGAGAGACAGCTAATGAAATTCTTATAGATTATCACAAAAAGTCGAAAGAATGTGATATAGATATAGAGCTACAGAAGATTTACCTAGTAGAAGCTGCTGCAAAAATAATCAGAAGTGATATCAAGTCTGTCGACTCGCCTAGAAAAGATGTGTATCCATCTCCAAATGACATCACTGCAGAAAGTGCTCTTGATTACATTCCCAACAGTCTGAAATTGCTATTATCAAAAGCATTTGCGGGACAGGATGCTTCAAGAAAAATAGGTGCAATTGGGCAGAGCATTATGCAAGCAACCCGTCCTAGAGGATTACTATGTCCACTACAGATCGGTTTGTCGGTTCAGCTACACCATAACTTTAGGTCAAGGTACCTTATTGACGTTCTCCATCAGCTGGGTTACTGTTCGTCGTATGCAGAAGTAACAAGATTCGAAAGAAACGCGGCGCTGGTAAGTGGGTCTGGCTCTTTTACTGTTGATGAAAACTGCAGTCCTTCTAGCAGCAGATAACGTCGATCATGATGTCTGCACTTTGGATGGGAAGAATACCTTTCATGGAATGGGTATGATTGCCGCAATAACTCCGAAGATCAAGATCCACCCTTCTATTCACAGGCGTAATGTTGGTGACAATGACATTAAGAAGATTGCAACCGTTGACATTAGGGAATATAGACACGCGAGAAGCATGTTGAGGGACATCTCATTCCGCGAACTTCCAGTACCACTGCCACATAAGTCGACTTAGTCTTCTCTGGCAGATATCTTCAGCAGAAAGATCAGGTCCAAGTTGGTCCGGAACAATGTAGGCAATTCACGGTGGATCAAGTGTCTCACATCCAGGTGTGGCGTCGATCACGTTCTTCCCATCATAGATATGTCGCCAACTGACATGACCTGCATATTTTCGACATTACTATATTTGAGCAAGATAGCACGCGATCAAAAAGTCCCATGCATTATTACCTTTGATCAGCCTTTGTTCTGGAAAGCTTCCAAAATCATCAATGAACAGAGAGACCTGCAGGACATTGTTTTAATGCTGGGATCATTTCACACTCTGATGAATCTTTTGGGAGCAGTCGGTACTCTTATGAATGGTTCAGGATTGTCTGAAGTACTTCAAGAAATATACGGACCAAATGCCGTGCAACACATGATGTCTGGAAAAGCTGTTTCAAGAGCGATACGTGGTCATATGATAGTAGATGCAGCTCTTAGTACCTTACTAGTCGCAGACGTTTTCCCTCGTAATGAAGATGGAATTCCTCATGACCTCCATAAGGAAGCTTGTGACCTGCTCGACGATGTTTGACCGCCAAACAATCAGTTGAGGATGTGGAATCTTCGAATGCATTGTCTCAGATTGCTACCACTTTGGATGCGAAGAAAACTGACCTACAATCTACTTCGCAAACAAGTCAACTCTGGTTGGAATATCAGCGAATGATCAACATTGCACGTTCCTTGACAACAGCAGACAGAACCGGCTCGTGGGATTTGCACTTGCAAGCTATGCTGGAGACCATCCCCCATAATTGCAGCAGCCGGACATCACAATTACCTGAAATCGATATACCTGTACCTGCAGAAAATGTTAAGTTTGCCTTCTGAAAATCCAGCCGTTAACAAATGTTCCAGGAAGGTAAGTTTGTCGTAAGAAGAAGCGACAGATTATGGGCCGGACTCGGCATAGACCTGGTGATAGAACAAGTACTAATGCGTTCCCTGAAAAGCAGAGGCGGACTGACACGCGGAAGTGGATTTACAGACATCCAAAGGACAACGTGGCTCTTTTCATGCCTCTGTGTTCCACTTATAACTTAGGCAATGCAGGAATACACCAGAGTTTTGTTGGAAAGTAGTGAACAGCACAAGGAAATGAGGGGAAGTAGACAAATCAGGGACAGTAAGACATGAAGAAAGTACTTGAACGTCTGGAATCCTTATCCCCATTCCATTCTACCTCGGGTCTCTGCAACATTGTAACAGGGCTAACTGCTGATCTGGAGTTAACGTTCATCAATTGCATTCAATCGGTACGAACATTGTCGTAAAAATGATTGGGAAACAAGCCTTTACATATTCTGCCAAAAGATCTGACAAAGTGAAAACTAGTAGGATCTGCTTCTGCCGTTGTGATCACTGATGCTTCAGATATAGAAGTAGATCCTGCACTACTGTTTCAGAGAATGATGACTGTTGCCACTGGCGGAGACATGAATCTTGAAGATGTCATGTGTTACGAACTGTGTGCATATCCTCCTGCATTGTTCGAATCACGAAGTATCTTGGGGAAACCCGATAAGTCTCAGCTAGCTCATGCAATAATCAAATGCACTGACACTTACGCATGGAAGAAGTTCAAGAAATTCAGTGCACAGACCAGTACGTATTGGATGGTGGATTTCTACTACATCGTGTTTCTGGCGTCAAGATGAAACATATGACAGCATCGCCAACTCATATGCCGATTTCACTCTGAAAACATATGGAAAAGCAATCATTGTTTTGATGGCTACAGCAGCTCTCCTACGATCAAGGACATGACTCACAGAAGACGCAGCACCAAGACAAGCAGAAATGTGAATCTCAGTCCAAGCATGAAGTTTGTTGGCCAGAAGGAACACTTCTTGGCTAATGAAAACAAGCAAGCAAGCATTTATTTCCCTCGTAGGTGAGATGTTGAAGAAGCACGGGTGTACTGTTCACAACGCAGATGGGGATGCTGATGTGGACATCGTTCGTGCAGCAGTTTCCTCATCAGAAAATGCAACTACAACAGTAATAGGGGAAGACACCGACTTGCTGATTCTCCTTCTGTACCATGCCAAGGACAGTGGTTTCAAGTTGTACTATCGCAGCGATATAAGACGGGGACCATCTCCTAATCCGTGTATGATATTCTCAGCATTCAATCATTTTTAGGCAATGACATCTGCAAGTATCTCCTGTTGTGCATGCTTTCACGGGCTGTGATAGCACATCCAGAATTTTTTCGATCGGTAAAGCCAAAGCATTCGACACACTGATGAAGGTGGCTGAACTCCGTTCAGTTGCAAATACATTCTGTTCTGATTGTTGGCCAACACTCTGACATTGAGCCGCTGGAAGAAAGGTAATGCTTCTGTTGTATGACTGCAAAACACTTGAATCCACTAACGCACTACGTCATCGAATGTTAGTTGAAAAGGTAGCTACAGCTAAATCTTTTGTTACACCCGAACATTTGCCACCTACCGATGCGTCCACAAAGTACCACAGCTTTCGCACATACTTTCAAATACTAATCTGGAAGTCTACAGAAGAGAAGATCGATGCAGAACAGTGGGGTTGGTATGTAAAGAATAATTCCTATACCCTACAGCCGCGACAAGCCACCAGCTCCAAATTATCTACTCAACATGATCCGCTGCTCCTGCAAGACGAAATGTGCTACTTCAAGATGTGGATGCAAGCGTAATGGAATGCCCTGTTCAGCCGCTTGTGGCGAGTGCCAAATCAGTGGTTGCGATAACAACCAAGTACCGGTAATCTATCCGATGATAGTGATGAAGAGGATTAATTTCTGTATGTTTGTGACCAGGTATCACTTCTTCTGTAATGAACATAACTTGAAACTGGGAAAAAAATAATTGTTGTATTATTGATTATAAAAATCTGTAAAAAGCTATATAACATTATATTGCGTAATAACTGGTTGTGTTGTATATTGTTGAATTATTTAAAACATTACAACTGAAAGAAAAAGCATCAAATGTATCTCTATAAATAAAAGCGTAAATTATATATTTTTTTTTTCGTAGGAAACTGCCAGTCCGCCATTTGAATTTCATTTTGGGGGTGTTCCCGGGGTCCAATTTTGTCGGATTTTGGATATGTTATTCAGCAATGGTTCCTGAGCTGGAAACAGTTTAGAAAGCTTCTGAAGCAATTTTGCCCAGGTCTAACTACAAATTGCCTGGACTACAGGTCTTTCCATAGTTGTTCAATTTTAGTCGTCTTCAGTTTATCCGTCTCAGCGTCTACATAGTTTGTCTCAATTGAATTCATGTCGGGGTTTTGTTATGGCTATTTCACCAACTTTTAGTTATCCAGCGTCGTCCTTTCCCTTCAAATGTTTTACAATCCGTGGTGTGTGTTTGGGGTCGTTATCTTGTTAGAAGATGAACCCTTGTCTAGTCAAATTCTTTCCATTCGCCACAATATGCAGTTGAAGAACTGTTTGTACTTGTCTTTACAATACCATCGATTTTCACAAGGAGGTCAACTCCACATGAACTTATGGACCCCCAAATATCGATAGATAACCCCTCCCACCATGTTTTGCTGTTAGTTGTAAGCACGTAATATATCTCTCACCCTGTCGCCGTCGTACGTAGTCTTTTTTTAACCCAAAGATTTCAAATTCTGACTCACCTGTGCACAGAACCTTCGCCCAGTTAGTCGACGTCAAGTGGGCATCATCTTCTGCATAATTTACCCTCTTAGACTTGTTTCCTGGTCTCAAGTAAGGGATTTTGGCATCAACTCTTCCATGTAACCCAGTCCCTGCCCCCTGTAACTGACGTTGTATTGTTATGGCAGAAACGTTAGTGCCCTCTGAGGAAATAAAGTCCTGCTGCAAACTCCGAGTCGATTGTCTTCTATCTCTATGCATGCGCCTCTGTGGTGTAGTGGTTAGTGTCGCTGACTACGAATCCATCGACCCTGGCATCGAAATCCGGTGACGGCAGGCAACGGGCAGCAAAACCCAGCTGTTCATCCTTCCACACAATAAAGAAATTGATTGGTAGAGAAATGGGTAGGCTAGTGGTTAAGACGCTGGGCTGCTGGTGGGGCGTGGTCCCGATTCCACGTTAAACTGTAGGTCTAAGGTGGAGTGAAAAGCTTGACCTTCGTCAGAATGAACAATTCGGGCGGAAGCAAACCAAAGATTACCATGTAACCTTCAAATACTGATCTTGAGCTTTTGTAGTTTTTTTTTGTTTTTCCTCTTAGTTGTTTGTTTTTAGTTGACCCTGTTTCAAGATGGTGTCTGATAGTGCCCCACACCCCTTTCCAAATGCTGGTTTTCAGCAATTTTCTATCTTTTTTTCTAGTAAAGTTACGCTCTTTATGCAAATATCTTTTGGTATCTGCCGTAATCAAGCAATTGTAGTTAAACAAAGAACGAAAATGTTGGTAGCCTAAAATCAGTTTTCAGTGAAAAGACCAAGGGATAACATACCCGAGTGATACAGTTCTAAGAATGTTTTAACATAGTTGGATATTGTTTATATTGCGCATGCGTAACGTGGACGAGTAAAATTATGCTATTTAGGAACACTTATTGGCGTATTATGCGTCACTTATTATGCGTAACTTATGCGTAACGTGGACAAGTAAAATTATGCTATTTAGGAACACTTATTATAGATTTTAACTAAAATATGGAATATATTTTGGTCAATTTTAGCGTCTGATTAGTATATATATATATATATATATGCGCCCTCGATGGTGTCGTGGCTAGCATCGCTGACTACGAATCCATCGGCCCCAGGATCGAGACCGGTGACGGCAGGCGGCGCGCAGCAAAACCCAGCTCTTCAGCATTCCACACAATAAAATAAATGGTTGGTAGATAAATGGGTACCCTGGGTAACCTAGTGGTTAAGACGCTGGGCTGCTGATCGAGAGGTCGTGAGAACGAGTCCGGGCGAGGACTTTGTAATTTCTGACCGCCCGTGGTGGGGCGTGGTTGGGATTCCACGTTAAACTGTAGGTCTAAAGTGGAGTGACAAGCTTGACCTTCGTCAGAATGGACAATTCTGGTGGAAGCAAACCCAAGGTGAAATATATATATATATAAATATATATAATTATTTATTATTATATTATTTATGGGATGAATTTCACAATTAAACACGTGAAATGAATGAATGAATGAAGCAAACCCACAAGGAAAAAGAAAAATTATTCCAAGGCCTTTCGTGTATTCATTAGTACACCCTGACGAGGTGTACTTCTGAATACACGAAAGGACTTGGAATAATTTTCCTTTTTCCTTGTAGGTTTGCATCATATATATTAACATTTTAACATACGATATATAGGCTTCTAATATTATTACATAGAGTATCTTTAGACAATTAACTGTGTAATAAAGTATCAATAATTGCATAAATAATAATAGTAATAATTTTTAAACGCTTCCAGGTTTGTCTATTCTGGGTCAAACGTATGAAGTGCTCGAGTATGTAACCAATGAAAGCCTACTAGAACAGGTATTCTCGTATTCTTCAACATGTACAGTTGAATGCAGTGGAGTGCGTGTTTCACAACATGAATTAACGTGTCCAACTTTGCTTGGAGGTGAAAATGAAAGTATTTTCAACACTTGATTTGGACTCACAACTTTCGTTTTAACTTTTCTTTCTTATTCTTCCTTTATTACAGGTAGTGCATCACGTGATATGTTAAGGTAATAAACGAAAATAAAGCTTGTAATTTACTGCTTTATTAAAAAATAAACAAAAATGTCTGAAATAAGATGAAAACTCATTCAACAAAATATAAGCACCCCGGACAAAATATTAGTCACCCCTCTCAGAATGTACCTAATAACGTGTGACGGCGCCTCTGGCCTTGATAACCGCACGAATCCGGCGAGTTTAGTATGCGGAGGTACGCCTGCTGTTTCAATTCATCGTCACTGGAACGAGAGGGCCCATTTCGTGGTACGAAAAACATACCCAGAACATCACGGAACCACCTCCAGCCTGAACAACACCTTCGACGCATTCAGGATTAAAGGCTTCATTGGACCTGCGATGTACTCGTCGCCTCCCATCATTGGAGAACAAACAAAAAACGGGACTCATCGGACCAAATTACACGTTTCCAATCTGCCGCAGTCCAGTTTTTTGTGCCTCTGAGCCATTTATAACGTGCCAATTTGTGACTTGCTGTTAACAGCGGCCTCTTCCGTGGTACCCTGCTCCAGATGTCCATCGCATGCAGTTCTCGTCGCAATGTCCGTTCGGAAATTGGTCGCTGGAGAACCTCATTGGTTTCTTGGAGCAATTGTTCTCTGGTTTGAAAACGATTTGCAGTTACTAGACGAGAAACATGGCGGCGGTCCCTATTGTCGAGAATTGTTTTCCGGCCACAGTTACGCCGTCGATTTTCAGTTGATTGCGAACTACACCACTCTTTGTAAACTCGCTGGACAGTACGCGTTGACACACCAACAAATTGGGCTACTTCAGACATTTTGTGTCCGTGGGCTCTGCCAAACACGATGGCTCCTTTTTGTCACTGAGTAACGTCTGCCTCACGACCCATTTTGCAGACTATATCCAACACACACTTTGTTCTTCACCACCTCACGAAACAGATCTGATCCTGCGTGCTACGTCACCGCTACTTGTCACTTACCAATGCTACATCAGCGCCCTCTGTGTGACCTTGAACTTCCTACTATCGGTGCTATTAGGGGTGACTAATTTTTTGTCCGGTGTGCTTATAAAAGAATAATATATAGCGTATATACTCGTGTGCGGGGCCTATCAGAGCGGGGGGAGGGGCTAGGATGGCCATTTGGCCTGGGTCTCAAGCTTAAGGTGGGCCCTCAAATTTAGAAATTTTCGGGTTTGAATATAATGGTTTGCAGTGAAAGTAATAATTGGGTTTAGCTATGGGCCTCAAAAGCTGGAAGTGGCCCGGCCTCTCTGGACCTCTGAGAGTGCCTGCTCTCGTGTGTGTGTGTGTGTGTGTGTGTGTGTATTATCACTATTACAATAATAAATTTGTATATACAGTATCTTTTGGAAAAGGAAAAAGGTGCAGTAGTTGATAACCGAACAAGGTCAGTAAATATAATATAAAATATAATAGTAATTATTAAATAATACTAATAATTGTTATTTCTATTTAGGTACGTATATAAATATTCAATATTCAGCTGCTATTTACAAATACTGCTTATCAACATTAATGGGGGGTGTATAAAATTAATATTTTATGCTCCTGAGAGATAATTACAATTAATACTCTATAATTAATTATAATTAATGCTATATAAAGAAAGAATATAATTACTGTACGTAAGGTATAAAAATTGTTCGTTCAAATATTTATCCAGAAAATGGTGCATGGTTACAAAGCTGTTTTAATTAATATTCAACACTTTGTATGACCCCTTTCGCTCCGGTGTTGCGTATAAACTACAAATCCAATTTGCGTTCAGATCCTGGTGTGGTAAATAAACGAACTCGTAATCTTTTCTGAACTCCGGGTGTAGTTTATAAACAAGGTATATCCCTCTCTTTCCATCCCCCTCTGGGGTTGAAAATTGGGGGGAGGGGGGTATATGTATTATAATTCGAATTCAATAATTCGCTTCGAAGCTCTTCTCGTAGTGAGGATTAATATTTTAAGAATGAGAAACGAACTAATTTGTTTCTGCCTGAAGATAAGGATCACCTGAAGATCAGGGCCCCCAGTCTTCTTTAGTTAGCTTTATAAGGCTAACTAACGAAAATATCACGACCTAACCTAACCAATCGTTAGGTCAACTGTACGCCCTTGACGATTGGTTAGGTTAGGTCGTGATATTTTCGTTAGTTAGCCTTATAAAGCTAACTAAAGGCTGGGGACCCTGGTCTTCAGGTGATCCAATCATTATGTGAAATGTGAGGAATAATTTAAATAGCTTTTACGTACGTGTATGTATACAGGGTGTCCCATAAGTCCGTAGGTCTCATAGGAAAATTTATTTTAAATTAAATTTACAAAAGTAATACATTAGAATACATTTCTCACGAGTGTAACTCACTTCCACATTAGCCATTGCGTGTTATTCTACCTGCAACAAAAAAAAGGTCCCAAAATAAGACATTAATTTGCACATTTGTTTTAGTTCTAATGTATTACTTTTGTAAATTTAATTTAAAATAAATTTTCCTACGAGACCTACGGACTTATAGGACACCTTGTATATGTGTGTGTGTATGAGTGGGTGGATGGGTGTGCTAGCGTTCAGGTGTGTTTATATTTGGAAAACTATTCTGAACAATGAGTCAAAATAAATACATTTTAGAAAAATAAAAATGGAAGAATTTTGAATTTTTTTTGTTCGATAAAATCTCTCTCTCTCTCTCTCTCTCTCTCTTTTGTGGAGGAAATTTATTAGATATACAGCTTGTAAACACTAGTTGCCAAATACGGTTATCACTCAATTCTAAAACACATTCAAGAGGTTCAGCTATATTGTTTATATCTTTTGTATGTTATTGTAACTGGGAAATCAATTAAAAAAAGCTTTTGTTCTGTCAATTGTGTACGTAATAAAGTAAAGCTTTTGCTATCCTTTAATAGCGGGTTATATTCAATATAGGAAGAGTTGTACGGATATTGGGACTGAAATATTATAATGTTTTGTACTTTTAATTGGTAGTTATTACATAAGGCAAGCAATTGAAATAGTAATTACACACAATAAAGTTAATGAAGATGAGATTGTATGGATTCATTTATTAACCACAATTCTTTTGTGGAAAAACTTTGGTATTTTTTTAGTTCACCGTATCATGACGACAGGGTTATAATTACGAACGATAAATTAAATACGCTTTGAATACAGTATTAAATACATTATATGTATAGGAATTAGATTCATAATGGAGGGTTTTACATTGTACGATCTCGGTAGGGAGGAAGAGGGGGGCGAGGAGATTGGGGGTTGTATTTATTATGCGAGTAATGGCACGTTTCTGTTATTGAAAGATGGGCGAGACTACGAATAGAGGACTTTGCATTACAGAAAATATAATAGCACGAGTTCCCTTTTTGAGGAAAAACTCTTTTATTACAATTAACACACACACACACACACACCTTTGGCTACTTTACACACACACACACACCTTTTGCGACTTTACAAAAGAGACATTTTTACATTTTTAATTGTGGATATCGATATTTAACCTAATCTAAACAACCAATTAAATTGAAATGACCTGACATGATCTAACCTAACCTGTCTTATCCTTCATCGGATCTCTTTCCTTTATATTTTCTGATTTAAAGTTTTAAAAAATAACTAAATCTTTGGCGGCACCGCTAATGACGCTACACGCATGTTCGTATCGGGTTGAGCTCTGTGGGTACCTTAAAGACTGTCGTGATGACGCAGGGTAGCCAAGAACACACACACACAACGTGTATATATATATATATATATATCGTATATAAATTCACCACCGTTTTTTGACACAATGTACATGTTGAAGATTAAGTCATAGGCGGAAAACAGAGGTTTCACTGTTCATATAAAGCAACTCTCATATATATATATATATATATATATATATATATATATGTTATAATGTTATAATGTTTCAGACCAACAAAGACCCTAGGATCCACTCATGGCTGGTCTACCTAACTGTATGTCCTCCGTGGTGGTGGAGGGGACCTACAATTTTACGTGGGTTCCGAACCACAAGAACATAAGAAACCTATTTAAAAACTGCGGGTAAATTGGCAACGACCAATTTTTACGAAACTAAATAATTATCAATTTAAAAATAATTAATTATCGGTTTAAAACTAAAGATAGAATCTCTCGGTCCAGAGGAGCAAGTCATAATAGACTACTATCCACAAATATGTTACATTCTATATCTATTTATAACGGACATGCAAATATATCAGATCCAAAGAATCCGGTCAATTTCATTACGGTATCCATCAAGTCACGGTCCATATCGATTGCGGACCAAGTCAAAATTTACAACCATATACATTATCAATTTAAAAATAATTAATTATCGATTTAAAACTAAAGATAGAATCTCTCGATCCAGAGGATCAAGTCATAATAGACTATTATCTACAAATATGTTACACTCTATATTTATTATATAACGGACATGCAAATATATCAGATCCAAAGAATCCAGTCAATTTCATTATGGTATCCATTAAGTCACGGTTCATATCGATTGCGGACCAAGTCAAATTTACAACCATATACATTACAATATATACACTTACGAGGAAAAGTGTAGGTGTGGCTGTAAAGACTGTACAGTAATGTAGAAATGTGTGTGCACCCATTATGGGTCTCCCATTTAAAGGTGTTTGTGGGGCAAGTGAAGATCATGAGTTTTTCAATACCTCACAGTACTATGGGGGGCACCGCTCGGCAGAGGAATCTCTTTAAATGGGGTGTGTAAGGACAGAGAGTATCCCTAACCCAAGACGCTGCCTCCCTATATCCCACAACACTTGTGTTGAGCTGTGGGATCTATCCCCACAAAGCCTTAATTTTACTACCTTAAACTATACCCTTTCTATCAACATGCGCGTCCAATCGATTCTTAAACATGTTTATAGACGTGCTACTAATTACTTCTACCGGCAAACTATTCCAGCTATTTACTATTCTATGCGTAAAAAAGTTTTTCGCAACTGCTGTCTCGAACCTTCTACTTGTCAACTTACACCCGTTATTTCTAGTCCTATTAGTCATATATATATATATATATATATATATATATATATATATAAGTTGAAAGTACTCGGAGAGAATCGTTTTCTAATGCTCCCACTAAAAGTGCCTTATTACGGTGGAGTATATATAATGTTACAGCAACATAATACGACAATATATTTTCCTAATATCTACTGTGTACAATTTGGATCTAATTTCTTATCTCAAATTGGCTGAAGTATATCTAAGAGCTAAACTAAAACAAACATATTTAAAATTGAAATAAAAAGGCTATTTCGAAGAAGTTTAATATGCCCCATAAAATTTTACATCTCACTAAATCCATCCCGACCATAAAATTTTATTCCCAGCCAGTACAAGATCAGAATTCAAATAGTTTTTCTTTTAGAATTTGGACTCCCAAGCAGC
>JAJOZX010002921.1:522500-545000 GCA_023014485.1 Bathynomus jamesi | reverse complement strand
CCTCCTTAGCTGATCTTTTCCTGTCTCATCTACCCTGTGAGCAGTCCAGCATGCTCTCAAACACACACTTTTCCCTCTGTTCTTCACTACACATGCATACATTTTACACGCCACACAAATCTTTAAAAAAAAAGCATTGTGAGCCTCGGAAACATTGATTTTGTCTCTCTCTTTCTTTTAAGGGGGCCATTTTTGCGGGCACCTGCCCTTGGCCCCTCCTTTCTTATAAAAAAAATGTATTTATTTATTTATTAAGTCTTTATCACAAATACCAGTCTATTCAGTACCATTGCAGACATGTAGTGCCACTTTTCTAAAGAAATGTTGAGACAGTATTGCCAGAGATCTATTACCTACTATGGTGAAAATCACTCGACACAAGTTCCATTTCCATTAAAGAATGTGAACATTGCCCCTTATTCAAAGTTGGTAAGAGACCAAAACTTAAGAATTATCGACCAGTAGCTCTCACCTTCCGCCTTATAAAGGTCTTCGAACGTGTAATTAGAGACAAAATCGCTTGTTACCTACAAGAAAAGAATTTATTCGATCCGAACCAATATGGCTTCAGGGCTTGAAGATAATTCCTATCACAGTTATTAAACAACGAAGAGAAAATAGTAGAAGCGTTGAGCCGAAGTGAAAGTATAGGTGCAATTATAGGTATCGTATAATGAATTTGTTGAAACCTCCCATAAATGTGATCATGGGATTATTGGAAAGTTGGTATGGTGGGTATTTAATTTTCTGATCAAGAGAACACACAGAGTGGCAGTAAATGGCGTTAAATTTGAAGTCGTCAGCTTGTCCCACAAGGTACAGTCTTGGCTTCCTTGCTGTTTATAATAATTACGGACAGTGACGCAAATATTGATGATAGATAGTATGGTGTCGTGTTTCGCGGATGACAAAAAGATATGCAAAGAAATATGAAATAGAGATGCCAGGTCAGATCAAACCAGGCTTAGAGGTGGGGCCAGCGCAGGCCCGTAGCGAAGGGGGGCCAGGGGGGGCAAAGCCCCGCCTGGAAAATAATATGCCCCCCCTGGGAAAACCAACCGCAACGGCGTTCCATGCTACAAAAACGCCAAAGCCAACTTGTTTTACTTGCCTTTGAAAATAAGAGAACGAAGCAAATAGACCTGTTTGAATTCCTAAAGAATTTCGCTAAAAAAACTCGCCGCATACAGTTATTCTAAAATTAAAAAAACTTACAAAGACTTTTATTTACACTAAATTTAGACTAAATATTGTATTCTATAACCCAATATGCCTATCTATATGTATCGGTTTGGTCATTTTTTTATTTAGCCTACGGTGTTTTACTTGTTATAGTTTTGAATGTAATTTTCTGCAGTATATTTCGATATTCACAAAAAATGACATTAAATTTTTTCATTGTCCCCCCTGTCAATTTCTCCGCCCCTCCTACTGATTTGGTCTGGCTACGGCCCTGGGCCAGCAGCCTGACCTTCGTGTGAAGAGAGACCAACGTACGAAACTACTACGAGTACGAGATATAGGTAAATTACAAAACGACATTCAAACATTATTCAAACTAGCAAAAATACCCGTCCTACGTGCGGGATATTCTTTAAGCGAGTTAGAATTTAACATTTACAATTAGCTCACGAGTCACTTACATTTTAAATGCAGCTTCACAGATTTTGCTTGAAGCTCACGAAACAATTAAATTTCAAATACAACTTGTCACATTTGTTTTACATATCATGGCTTTTGATGCGTAGCTAAAAATTTTAACGGCTACGTTCTTTTCCTAATTTACTGACCAACTTGATTTTCTTCATTCCACGAAAGTATATGAAACTCTGTAGAACCGTTTTGGGACTTGGTTTATTTTAAGAAAATTTTAGAAATTTTAAATTTGAAAATTTAAATGCTACGTGTTTTGTCATACAAATATTGTTTGGGATAAATTGGGATAAATTTTTTGGATACCTAAAAAAAGAAGTTGCTAAAAACACTTCAGGGATTCCACAGGGTGTTGTCACTAAGTTTCATGAAAATCGGTCTAGCCATTTGGACCTGAAAAGGAGACAGACGGACATGCGGTGAATTATTATGACTAGCATACCCACCCGTCTTACAGGTTTTTTTTTTAGGTAAATATGCCAATGCGTAGAATTATAATCCGTTACATAGCATACCCGCTAGACCTTGGTGCTGCAGTCTTTGAAAACTGTAGCAACAAATTTTCTTTTTTATTATTATTACTAGTACAGTTCCCGTCGCTTCGCTGACGGTTAGACAGGCTAAACTACAGAAAAGAACCCAGCCGTGAAAATTTTGAGCTTCACATTGTGTCAACATTTCTGAATCTGGTATCTCCCAAAACCTCCTCACCCCCATTCATACAACTTGGGGGCTAACCCCCTCCCCCATTACCCCCACCCATCCCATTACCCCACCCATCCCCCATTACCCCCACCCCCACCCTTCCCCCATTACTGCCCTTGATAAATTTCACAAACAGACAAACAGACAGGCTAAACTACAGAAAAGAACACAGTCATGAAAATCTTGAGCTTCACATTGTCGCCCGTAATACAATTTCTGAATTTTTTTCTCACAATTTCTGAAAGTGTGACGGACGGACGGACGGACGGACGGACAGACGAACAGCTCTCTTATTATAGTATAGATTATTATTATTACGGACGGCACTGTGAAGCTCAAGATTTTCACGACTGCGTTCTTTTCTATAATTTTATTGACCAAATAATTGAACCAACAGTAATTGGGGGTTCAATTATTTGGTCAATAAAACTATAGTCATGAAAATCTTAAACTTCACAAATCTTGACACAATGTGAAGCTCAAGATTTTCATGGTTGCGTTCTTTTCTATAGTTTTATCACGGTGCTGGGGCCTTCGGGCCCAGTAATTGGTGTGTCGGGGTGGCTGGTCACATATATATTTTCATTCATTACTCATCACCCCCATCCACCATACGAAATTTGGTCGAAATCGGTTCAAAAACGTAAAAGTTTTTTCTGCGGACAGACAGACAAACAGACAAACAGACACATTTTCGGTGAATTATAGTAATAATTTATGACTTATCTACAGATCTACAGAAGCTAAGGCTAACAAAGACCCTAAGATCCACTCTAAGGTTAGCCCGAGAGAAAGGAAAGAGTAGCGGGTTAAGAGAAGAGAAGAGAATAAGGGGTTAAGTAAGAGCAACACTATCACTCATGGGTTAACATTCATTCAGAAAAAGAGGAAAAGTGTCTCACCATCATCATCTGCCGGCCACTGCCGACAAGTCAGAAAGATAGTCGGAGAGAATAGGAGAGGGGTGAAAGATGAAAATAAGTAAAATAAGAACGCTTACAAACCATGCAAACACAGTCTTAACTCAGTCATACCATGCAAACTACAAAAAAAAAAAAAAAAGTAGGTAAAGTTAAACAAAAAGTGGGTTAGTTTACGCTATGAGCTACATCTACATTCGTGTTAGTCTAACTTTTTTTTTTTTTTTTTAATAATTTTATTGCTGGCATCACACGCTGGCATGTCACAAGCTGGCATTCATCGTCAACAGACTCATCCTCGAGCACCACCACCAGAGCTTCCGTTGCTAACTTTGTTGTTTTTTAAATTAAACAACGTTAATACCTTTAAAATGTCTGTCAAGACGGTTCTTAAACATATTAACGCTGGTAGAATGAACGACTGACGCGGGAAGATTATTCCATTAATCAATTACTTTAAACGTAAAGAAGTTTTTAGCGATATTAGTAATAAAACGCCTGCCACGCAACTTAAATCCGTTATTGCGAGTATTACTATTATCAAAAGTGAACAATTTGTCAAAATTTACGTTATCGATGTTATTAACGATTTTGAAAACTTCAATAAGCTCCCCCCTTAATCTCCTAGTTTCGAGTGAATACAGGTCTAGCTCTTTAATCCTATCTTCATAAGGCTTATTGCGCAATGACGGAATAAGTTTCGTGGCACGACGCTGAACCCTTTCTAACCTATCAATATCCTCACGCAAGTACGGGCACCAAAACTGAACGGCATATTCTAAATGAGGCCTGACTAGGGACTTGTAAAGGGGCAATATAATATCCTTCGATTTAAATTCGAAATTACGCGCTATGAAGCCTAACATCCTATTAGCTTTTGCGCAAGACTCCAGGCACTGGTTCCTAACCTTTAAATCTTTAGTTACGCGTACGCCTAAATCTACTTCCTCGTCAACGCTCGCTAACTCCCTATCATCCATCGTGTACGCGTAATTATTGTTGCGAGAACCTATATGCAAAACTTTACATTTATCTACGTTAAATTGCATCTGCCACTTATCCGTCCACTCCATAATCCTATCTACATCGTCTTGGATCCTATTTCTATCGTCCTCGTTAACAACCTTACCGCCTATTTTAGTATCGTCCGCGAATTTTGACACGTTACTAGTCAATCCTACATCTATGTCGTTAATGTAAATTACGAATAACAATGGGCCTAACACTGAACCCTGTGGGACACCGCTACCTACATCTAACCACCCGATTCACTACCATTAACTACGACCCTCTGCCTCCTAGCACGAAGCCATTCTTCTAACCAGTTAGCTACCTGACCGCGTATACCGTGCGCTTTAACCTTCGCAATTAGTCTCCTATGCGGAACTGTATCGAACGCCTTTTTAAAATCTAAATAAATAACGTCAGCTGCCCTATGCCTATCGTATTCGCGCACTACTTCGTTATAAAATTCTAACAAATTAGTTAAACAAGACCTATGGCGTCGAAACCCGTGCTGACTACTATTAATCAAATCTCTACTTTCTAAGTGATCGGTAATACGATCCCTAACTACGGATTCCAAAAGTTTACCGACAATTGACGTTAAGCTAATGGGCCTATAATTGCTAGCTACCGCGCGGTCGCCTTTTTTAAAAATAGGCGTGACGTTAGCTAATTTAAAGTCTTCAGGAATAATCCCCGTTTCGAGTGACTGATTAAAGATCTTCGTTAAGGGGCCTACGATAACTTTTCAAATCTTTCAAATGTCTGGGATAAAAAGCGTCAGGGCCTGGAGCCTTGCTAACTTTAGCCTATCGATATAATGCGCAATCTCAGCCTCGTAAACAGTTATTTCATCTAAAATAGTCTCGCTACTAAATGGAACGATATCATCCACGTCGGGGACATTATTTACGTCTTCTACGGTAAAAACTGTCGCAAAAAAGTTATTGAAAATACCCGCCATCGCTAAGCGTCAGAAGCCAAAGCGCCATTAACATCCACTAGAGGGCCTATGTTATTTTTTACCGGCTTACGATTATTAACGTATTCAAAAACTTTTTTGGATTATGTTTACTATCCGCAGCTATAAGTATCTCTAAATTACGCTTGGCATTCCTAACTGATCTTTTAACCTGACGTCTAAGCTCGATATATCTATTAAAGTTAGCTACCTGGCCATTACGCTTACTAAGTATATACGCTCTATTACGCTCGTTTATAAACTCTCCTATTTCCCTACTCCACCACTTCGGTCTACCACGATTACTAGCGCGCTTGGGCCTACGAGGAATAAACTCCCTTTCAATATTCCTAAAACTTTCTTTAAACGCCACCCAACGCAAATTTGTGTCATTACCCATAAATAAGTTATCCCAGTCCACTACTCTCATCCTATCCGCGAAACTATCAAAATTAGCACTACGAAAATCAGGGACTTCTATTACGTTACTCTCCTGAGTGTTTTCTATCAATAACTTAAACCTAAGAATTTGATGATCGCTACATCCTAAACTCTCGCCTACTTCTAAACCTTCGACTATATTCTCGCCGTTCGTCATCACCAAATCTAAAATATTATCACCGCGCGTTGGTTCGGTAACTATCTGTCGTAAAAAGTTATCGTCCATAAACTCAACCAATCTCAAACCCTCTTCATTAACCGTAAAATCCTCGTAATTAACATTAGGGCAGTTAAAGTCTCCGACAATTACACTATTCCGATTGTCAATAAAATGACCAAGAAGTGAGTAAAATCTAGTATCTATATCGAGGGGTTGAACGGGAGGTCTATAAACAACAACAAAAATAAAACTAATACTACGCGCCTAACTTCAACACAGATCGCATTAATTGCTGATGATGATGATGATGGGCGGAAGACAACATTATGAAGTTCAATGAAGAAAATTCCAACTTCTAAGATATGGTAATAACAAGGTGCTACATAATAAAGAGTACAAAGCTCTGTAATGCAAACAGATAACACCAAACTCACAATTTCGAAATCTTGGAGTAATAATGTCGTCAGATGCAGAATTCAGCGAACACTATAACATTAAAATCACAACAGCTAGAAAAATAATGGGAAACATCTGGAGGAGCTTCCACAACAGAAAAGCAAACATCATGCTCAAATTATGAGAGAGTCTACGAGTAGTCTTACCAATAATTGAGTATTAATCAATACTCACAAGCCCATACAGAAAACGAGACATTGCGAACATAGAAGCCATACAAACGACTTTTACATCTAAGATAGAGGAAATGAAAGGTGAAGAGTTCCCCTGAAACTCTACTCTCTGGAAAGAAGATGCGAGCGGTGCACAATAATGTACGTATGAAAATACTCGGAGGTGGTGTCCCTAAGGTTAGAAATTAAATAGGAACATGGTGAAATAAGAGAAGAGGCAGATTCTGTACTGTCCCAACTACGGTGGGACAGCCATGAAAACGAAGGTAGAAAATATCCCCCAGAATACGAGGCTCAAAACTTTTAATGTCCTGCCCAAAGAACTGAGGAACCTCCAGTACACCAACCTGAATAATGTCAAGAACCAACCGAACAGGTTCTTGTAAAAGTCCTGACCAGCTGGACTACGAGGGCAGGAAGAGAACGGAAACCAACTCCCTTTTAAGCTGATAACGGTGGCGTTTTTCTAACTCTAAAAGACGGGGTGGGGGGTGATATCCTTCATATTATCAATCCTTAAGGAAGTCAGAAAAACAATAAAAACCTGAATGATAAAAATTTAATACCGTCTGACGTCAAACAATCTAAAATGACAATCATTTACACAATATTCAACGTAACATCTTCTGATGATTTAGATAACTGTCAATTATATAAATAGCCGTATATAGGGATCCTTTTGCGATTGCTCGACGTGATCCTTATAAGCGGCTTTTAAAATATCTTTCTCAAATTAAGTTTTTACTATTTTCACATCTTTTTTTCTTATATCCGGAGTCCTTGAAGGCATTTTAGAGCTTGGAACAAAATTTGTTTTCGAGTTCCTTTTTAATTTAATTTGTAGCTTTTTCCTCTTTTTGTTTTTTCCTTTTTTTCTACTAAAAAATTCCTTAATTTATTTATGACTGGAAGATATGTATATAATATAATTTGTACTTTTAAAAGGAAAAATATATACAGTATATATAATATATATACAGAGGGCGGGCCATAAGTCGCTTTACCGAAGTGATTTTCGGTATAATCAAAGGTAAAGCGACTTATGGTTCACCTTGTATATACAGAGAGAGAGAGTGTGTGTGTGTGTGTGTGTGTGTGTGTGTGTGTGTACGTAGGCAACTGGGCATAAGTAAGGTCCAGTATGTGACATTTTACGGATATAGTTGGGGTAATTAAAAAAAAAAATTCTAAAAACATTTTTCTTGTCGGAAAAAAGATACGTTACTCTAGATCAGGTTAGGTTAGTTAAAGTTTGATTAGGTTAGGTAGGTACCTCACTATTTAATAACTCAAAAGAAACCACTTTTCGAGCCCTCAATTGCGCCGAAAACACTTATCACGCCCTTCTCGGTTCGACGACACTAAGGTTAGATTAGGTGAAATTAAGTTTGCTTATTTGCTTTTTTTGATATATCGATTTGAAAAAGTCGGTACCTCGCTTATGCAGAGTTGTGTGTGTGTGTGTGTGTGTGTGTGTGTGTGTGTGTGTGTTGTATAGTTACTTCCTTTGCATCTTAACACCTAAGATGGATGGTGCACTGGTATCTAATCTCTACAAAGCACGATTATAAACCAAAACGGCGATATTTTTACTATTCGTTATACATAGAGTGGCACTCGTACAAGGCACCAGTAAGGCACTGGTGGCCGTACGTTGAAAAATAATAATAATACCCGGAAGCACTAGTCCAGAACGGTCTCGTCCATCCAAAAGAAACATTAAAAATAACTCGTGCTTTTATGCACTAACAAGATAAATTCGTTATGGAATAAACCAGGAACACTGTTCCTTTGTTTTGCATGAATAAGAGGCTATTTCCTTATCTCGATATGAACTACAGGGTAATACAAAAATAATAATAATCCCACGGAAATCATAGTGAACATCTATAAACTAAAAAAAAAAAAAATTAGCGAGTTAATGTTTCTATTTACATTATTTTTGTATCAGAAATAGTTTGATCACAATAATTTTTTTAAATTGTATATTTATTTTATAATCACCCTGTATAAAGGAACAGTTTGCCTCTTTGAGGGCGGTAACTGATTCTGTAGCGTTGGAGGGAGTTAGTTAGTTGGTTGCGTGAGTTTTTACTTCCGACATTGTCCTGAACCTTTTTGATCGCTCGTGCGCTGCCAAATCCTTCGAACATCGGGCAATATTCGCTCGAGGTCAGCGGTGAACAGTCAACGAGAAAAGCCACCCTCCATGATGTATTACGGGCATTGTTTTTTTTGTTTCTCGATATCTTGAACTTATGATTTCAGCGCATAAACACCGTGTCATCCCAACTGCGACGAGACACTATTAAATGCAAAGGAGACACGCTCTACTTTTAGAAACTAAATTTCATTTCATTTCATTTGAAATGTGTTGTATGCATAAAACTATTTTCCTTCAGAATATAACTTACTACTACTACTACTACTACTACTAATAATAATAATAAATGATAATAACTATATAAAAATCCTAAAAGGAGTTCTCTTTTCCTGACCAATTTTTCAGTAAATCATTTAAATTCGAATTAGACAATTGTCCTTTACGATTTAGACATTAAATATTAAAAATCTTTTTTTTAATGCTTCCATTATCTAAGAGTCAAAAGTTTATATATATATATATATATATATATATATAATATCAAAACAAAGGGACGGAAAAAATATTTCAGGATATTTTTGAAATTAGATATTTCTCTTTCTTGTAAGCTAATTAAAGAGACTGAAATTTCTATTATATATATATATATATATATATATATATATATATATATATATATATGCTAGCAGCTCGCATCATCATCACAATAAATATATATATATATATGCCTAATTTTAGGATGATTTGTCAGCATATTTAATTAAAAAATAAAATGTTAATTAGTTTTTAAAGTTACAGTTTTTTGTTAAAGTTCCTGCGACCCTGCGTATACGGGTTCGAACCCCCAGCCATGGGATGTTCTACAGCTTGAAGCCATATTCTTCAAGTGGTGAAGGGCCGAGTGTTTAAATAGATGTTGAATTTACATAAAGAAGACCCAAGGGTACGTCTCCACTGACGGAGAATTCTTTCTTCTTTAAATGCTGGCAAGGTGACGCAGGAGAAAGAAAAGCGAAAGATACACACACACACACACACACACACACACACACACACACACACACACACGCGTTTGACTACCTTATGAAACTGTCATTTCCACGTTGCGTTACTGCATTTTGCATGACGATAGTTAATTTAATTAACCTAACCTAAGCTAACCTAACCTAGCTTTGTTTATATTCATCTTTTATAATATTTAATGATTTTTAATAAAAAAATGTTGTCTGAAACTATACGGCAACACTGCTAATATCGCTACACGCACGTTCCAGTGTGTTCAGTACTCACAATATATATATATATATATATATATATATATATATATATATATATATATATATATATGTCTTTTTCCTTGTTTCTTTTCCTTGTTTCGATCGAAAGATTAATGATGACCCCCATTAATTAACCCATCATTTTCCATCAACCTAATTAATCATAAATTACCGGAGCCTCCAAAAGTAGTGTCTTCAGATATACTTGTATACTGATTTTAGTAACGCTTTCGATAAGTGAAAATGAAAAGGTTTGTTGTCAGACCACAGTCCATATAACCATAGTCCATATGACAAATATTAATAATACAATGTTAATTCACATATTAAGGATAGAAATATACAGTTAATGAGAATAACACAGTAATGTCGAAGTTAAGTGGAGCTACAGACAAACGTTCCATGAATTCCATAGCTTAGAAGACATCGACAGATAAATGTGATCAAGGAATTACAGCACACAAACTTAGAAAACAGGAATTAATGGAAAGTTGAGACGATCGATTTTTAACTTTACAACTCCAAAGAATATAAAGAGTATCAGTAAATGGAGTTAAATCTGAAATCTCAGAAATCACCAGCTCTGTCCCACGAGATACTACAGTTTATATTGTTTATAATAATAACTGCAGACATATTCGCAGATATTAAAGGCATTGTCGTATCGTGGTTCGCGGACGACGCTAAGATACGCGAAGAAATATCAAATAACGGTGATATAGAAAAAAGTGGAAAATTACTCAAAAATTATTCAAGCGGGCGGACGACAACAATATGAAGTTCATCGAAGAAAAATTATACGAGATATGGTAAGAAAAAGCAGATACAGAATAAAAGATACAAAACTACACGAGACAAACAGATAATACCAACCCCACAACTCAAGGATCTTGGCGTACTTATGTCATCAATGCAGAATTCAGCGAACACTATAGCTAACATTGAAATTACAACAGCAAGACAAATAATGGGAATTATCAAGAGGAGGTTCTATAGCAGAGAAGCAAATAAATGCGTATTTTTCAGTACTCTCAAGACCATAGAGAAAACGAGACATTGCAAATATGAAAGCCAGACAAAAAAAAGTTTACGTAAAGACAAGAAACGAAAGAAGAAGAATTCTGGTCACGACTAAACTCTTCAAAACTCTTCAAACGTGAGCAATACACAATATATGAAAATACTCGAGGGACATGTTCCAAAGTTTAGAAATGAAACAAAAACACACTGAAATGAGGAAACATGTAGGAGTCTGTTCTATCCTATCTGTGGTGGCGGAAACAGGGAGCCACGAAAACGAAGATAAAAATACTCCCGGAAAAAGAAGTCCAAGTTTTTAACGTGCTGCCGAAAGTACTGAGGAACCTTAGCTATCTATGAAGACAGGATGAGAGTAGAAAACAACTGTCTCCTTCATCGGACTTCCCAATGAGGAGAGATGCTGCTGAGGGTCAAACACAAAAAGATCCTAAAGAACTGTTTAAACTCAACTATATATATATAATATATATATATATAATAATATATATATATATATATATATATATATATAAGGCCGGGTCGAAAAATTAAATTTGTGAATTTCCACATGCCTGTGTCCAAGAAATTTGTAGATGCAGTACAAATGCTCAACAATGATTAAAAAACTAAATTGATCAAGTTTTAGATGTTCCGCAAGTCCTCTGAAGATTGCAAGTAAAACGTAAAACATTACAAAAAACTTTAAAACTTTTAAAACTTTATTTAAATACGTAAACTTTATTAATTATTTGGCAATTACGATTTTTTATTAAGATTTTCTTGTTTTTTGTATTCTTGTTGCTATTAAGTTTTTTCTTGACTGTTTCGTCCAGAATATATATAATTTACATATACACAATTTTTCTTTTCAGAATTGATTATTTGGATAGTTTAAATACGCGTTGTTACACTAACAGAGTGACTTTCCCAAATTATCCGAAATGGCTGAGGCGCGTAAAGTGAAAGCAACTGTTGAAAAAAATCATGAGTCCAGCTGTTTCCCTTTTTTGGGAAAGCTGAGCTCAGTGGAAATCAACTTCCCCTATATGAAGACGTTTTAAAAGAATATTTACAAACAAGATATCTCTTACTTATAGCTAGTGAGGGGAAAAAAGAGCCAAATGCTAATGATGTGGCAAGAATAGTTGCATCAAAGGTAAAAGAGATCTGGAAAAGTGCATCAATTCCAACATATCAGAACGGCGAATATTAGCCAGAGTAAAGGATTGTCATGAAAATCTAAAAATATGATGAAGACTGATAGAAAAAGGAAAGATTTTGAATCTAAACTGGCCGCGTTCAAATCCAAAAATCAAAGGCTTTTTGATATTGCTGCCTGCAAATGCCATGATCTGTTTTCTTGCACTTGTGAAAAGGAACTAAAAGTTCCTGCCATGGAACGTTCTTTCCTAATTGACCAAAGAGGTGCACGAAAAATGGCAATAGGCAGTATTGATTTACAGACAACGAAGAAACTGCAAATAAGATCTGAGCATAAAGAACAAGAAAGCACGATTTTCTAAAAACATTGAAGATGGAGATATCAATAACCCATCCACTTCCAGGGAAGAGCCAATGGACTGGGATAACTTTCATACAATTCCTGATTCTGACACATCAACAGATACAGATAGAGAGCGTGATGATGATGATCACATTGAGGAAGGTATAAAGAAATCAGGTGAAGCACATAAGCTCACTCGCAAATTGCCTTCATTAGCAAAAACTTGTGACCGATTCGGAATATCAGACAGAGCTGGTGCAGCCGTTGCCTTTGCTGTTCTGGAAGATTTTGGTCTCATTACCTCTGAAGATTATCACAATGTTGTGGATAAGAATAAGGTGAGACGGCAGAGAAAGAAGATCAGAGGGGAGTTGAGCAAATCAAGTGAAGAAAGTATAGAAACATTGTATTTTGATGGAAGAAAGGACTTAACTAAAGCAAATCTCTGTAAGGATGGGAGGTACTACAGTACAACAATTACTGAGGAACACATCACGCTTATAGCTGAACCAGAATCAAAATATCTTGCGCACTTCACTCCTGTGACTGGAAACTCAACTAACATTTCTAAGGGAGTGATAAAGTTTCTTAACAGTAACAATATTAAGGTAGACAATCTGAAGGTCATTGGATGTGATGGAACCAATGTAAACACTGGCATACATAATGGAGTTATCAGGCAACTAGAGGTACACTACAATACTCCTTTTCATTGGTTCGTGTGTTTGCTGCGTACCAATGAGCTACCTCTCCGCCATTTGTTTAATTATTTGGATGGTAAAACCAAAGGACCAAAAGCCCTTGCTGGAAATGTTAGCAAAAGTCTTACTGCGTGCGAAAAGATGCCAGTTGTCAAGTTTGAAGCAATCAAATCAAGTAATATGCCTTCTATTCTGGGGGATCTCGATCTAAGCCAAGATCAAAAGTATCTCATGGAAATTTGTAATGCAGCCATAGAAGGCCAATGTTCCCAAAACCTTGAAAACCGCAACCCAGGTTCTTTGAACCATGCCAGATGGCTTACGACAGCCAACAGGATAGTTAGACTATGTTGCGACCAAAAAGCCGTCAGAAAACTTGAAAACTCTGACCGAATTCATTGTTCGCGTTTATGCCCCAACGTGGTTTAATATAAAGCGAAATCTTTACTATTACCAAGGACCAAGGCACCTCTGGTTTATGATATCTAGTTCAAGATACCTATCTGATGAGCTTAAGGCAGTCATTGATCCTGTTATTAAAAGAGGGGCATATTTTGCTCACCCAGAAACTTTATTGGTCTCGATGTTATTTGATGAAAGGCAAGTGATGAGAGTTAGCTTTCCGGCGCATTCTCTTAGCCAGGGAAAGTGTGTCCTCGGGCATTAGAGAATTTAGACGGCTTAAAATTAATTTCTTGGCAAGAGACTACACAGATTTAATTCGATTTGGAGACTACCCAAAACATGAACCACCTCTGACAAAAAGCTTAACAAACACCCAGTTAGAGCTTATCGTAAGGGGTGATGAAACTAACCCTCTATTAAAAAAGTACCCATGTCATTCACAAGCTGTGGAAAGGCATGTCAAACTTGTAACAGAAGCATCAGCTTCTGTCTGTGGCCAGGAAAATAGAGATAGTTTTTATAAAGGCAAGAATTGCTTCAAGATCAAACATGCCTACATTTGAGTCAAAATGCGAATACAAATGTCAATAAACTACATGTAAACACTAATGGAAGGGAAGTTGGGCTGGGCATTGTGTGGAATTCGACCTACAACCACCTCCTCGAGGTGAATTCTGGGTGATTTGCCTTGTAAACTATCATGGCAAGTCAGCAAAGAGCTGTAGTTTACTATACGGAGTATCGGAAAAAATCACCGAAACTTTAAGTGACTTGCGGAACCTCAAAATATTTATATAAAAGCTTGAAACTTTGTCATAATACGTTCTATGTAGATACACAAACTTTCGTAATACAGGGTAAATTAAACTTTCCCAAAAAATGTTTTCAAGCAAAACCGACCCGCCTAATATATATATATATATATATATATATATATATATATATATATATATATATACAATAAATGTCACATGGCTCATTAAATAAGGGAGAAGGTGAGTATTAATGATGGTAATTAGAAATGTGAATAATAATGTCTTTTGCATAGAAATGACTTATTAATTCTGAGCGAATGTCATTTCCTTTCGCTATTTATTGACAGCCAATTTAATAAATGTCAATTTGCGATACAAATCCAATTAAAATCAAATAATTTTAAATTGGTAAATGGCTTTAATTTTAATACAGATTTAATAATAATATAATTTTTAATAATTTAATAATAATAATAATAATAATAATCGCGAGAATTTGTTGGCATCTGATTTATAATATTAATTAATAATAATAATAGGTTTTATAGCAGTTACGTAAGAGAGAGAGAGAGAGAGAGAGAGAGAGAGAGAGAGAGAGAGAGAGAGAGAGAGATTCACATATTCTTGTGTTTATTCGTATCGTTGAAGACATGTCAGCACAGTGTTTTTAAACACTTATACGGGAATCATTTCGGTTCTCTCTCTCTTTTTCTTCTGCAGACTTAGAAAATGATTTACCGAGTGTGAGTGGCAAACATTTGAGAGACCAAACACTTCCGTTTTCCTTAGTAACTTTCACACACACACATAATATATATATATATATATATATATATATATAATGTAAAAAAAATTATCCCCCATCATAATTCGAACTCAGGTCCTTTGACTCGAAGACGTCGGTGTTGACCATTAAGCTACGATAGGCTAAACGTTAACTTGGCGACATTCCATCAACCGAGGAAAACAAAACGTTTTAGCGTCCAGGTTTTGTGTGTGTGTGTGTGTGTGTGTGTGTGTGTGTGTGTGTGCGCGCGCGCGCCGCACGCGCATCTTGGGGGTTGTTTAACCTCCTTCGGAACGGCAAAGGTCATATAAAAGAGAAGACATACAGCTTTACGTGGGATCCGAACCACCACTGGTCGCTACATCATAATATGGACACAGAAGATGAGTCCCGATCCAACTACTTTCCAGATCCAGTGTCGCTTAACTTCGCTGTTCGAGAGGAAGTGATAGGTGACACAACGTAGAACTAATACACCTTCGTATTTGCCAAATAAAAATACTTCTGAACGCGAAAGTGTTACGTGTTTTCTCGGATGATGAAATATTTCTTGTTTTTTTAAAAAAAAATTATCCTGTCGTAACCTAGTGGTCAACGCCCACGTCTCCAAATCAGAGGGCTCGGGTTCGAATCCCGGTGGGGGATAAATTTTGCAATATATATATATATATATATATATATACTGTATGTATATTAACGCGTGAAGGTTACCTCACTAAAAGGCTCATTACATACATGTACGTAAATGTGAATAAAATTTCCATACAAAGGTGTCAGAAAAAGGTGGAACCGGAATGAATAATTCATTAAATTTCGCTCGTTTCATTATTCTTCGTCTTATTTTTTATTTTTTCATTGTCGATCATTCTTAAGCACAGTGAGAGGTCGTTTATAAAGTTTGCTTTTTAATTGGTGTTTATTTCCTGTACGTTTGTTCGCAATTATGATAGAATCAAGTGCCAAAATTCGACTCCTTAATCTATAAGTTGCTTGAGAGAGAGAGAGAGAGAGAGAGAGAGAGAGAGAGAGAGAGAGAGAGAGGAGGAAGCCTCAAAGACCTTTCAGTCCACTCGGGGAGGTTCTTGTTATTAAACTAATTCGTTTTTTAATTATTTTAGCAATAATAGAAAAATGGGCAGAAAAGCATAATGTTCTCTCCCCACCTTCCATTCCCTCCCCGCCAAAGGCGGGTACGGAAAAAGGTTGAAGAAAATACCGTGACCCTGGAAAAGTAGTCAAGGAAATTTTACAGAAAAAAGGAGAATACATAAACTAGCTCGACAATTACGTTATGCACACATAGAAACCGTACACTAGAGACGAGAGTTGTATAAATTAATATCATAATATCGACAACTTGGTATCGTCACCAAAACCTCGAACATATGTTGTGACTTTACAAACTATTTACAGCTCTATTTACAGAGGTATCGAGCCAACGAAGACCCCCATGACCCACTCCAGGCTAGCCCCAAAAGGATTAAGCAAACTCTCCGTGTCTACACCCGTGTACGCGCAAAGCCATTACGCCGGCATAATGATGAAGTGCCTCTACAGGAAAAAGGTTGAAACAGGACTTGAGAAAAGAAATCAGATTTTCCACACCATGCCCTCACCCTTCACATGCACCCAGCCACCCAAGAGAAGGAAGAGTTAAAAAAGAAATAGGGACGGCAGAAATGCAACTTTACCTCACTTAAACCATGCCATACGTTTTTTTTTTTTTAGTTTTGTTCATTAGGAAATTATGTATTCAAACAAAATACTTATCTAGTCAAGTGTGTGAACGTGTTTTCTGTAATTGGATGTCTGTCATGTGTATGTGTCTGCCAACTCTTTGAATGTTGTGAGTTTCAACTTGGGTCTTCCGCCGTGAAAGGTGCTTATGCGGCAAATGATATAGTGAGTCGTTCATACTTCACGGTGTTGTGCCATCACAAGATTAGAGCAAATATCTTTCTGGTGAGGAATATCAGTGGGATGTCCCTGTATCTATCCTTGTGTACTTGTCCTTTATGGAGAATGAAAGTGTTTCGTGGGTGATCACCCGTTGTTGCAATGGCGAATTCAAGTCTCCCACTTAGAGGTGTTTGTGAAGCAAGTCATAAAAAAATGAGATGCTCGATGGTTGATCATGTTATGTGAAGCAACATGCAACCAGAGACGTCTCTCTAAAGTGGTGGTGGTGGGCGGGGGGGGCTAGTGTAAGAGTAAATGTTTAAGCAACTCCTAAGACGTTACACTACAATACTATTTTCAAAATACTTATTTAATTGATTCTTAAATTATGTTATATGTGGGGGCAGTCTTAAACCCTGAGTGTATTCAGAACTTTAGCCAGTATATTTTTAAACATATTTACACTTCGGCTGGAAACAACTTCCGAGGGAAGTTGGTTTCAGATATTAACTATTTTATAGGAGAAGAAATTACCGCAGAGAGAGGTACTAAATAGCTTTAGTTCCAATTTAAAACTATTATGTCTTGTCGGATTGTATTAAATGAGAATAATTTCCTGTAGTTTACCCTCTCTATTCTATTAAGCATCTTGAAAACTCGAATAAGCTGACCGCGCAATCTCCTGGTCTCTGAAGTAAACAGATTTAAGCGCTCTAACCTACGTTCGTAGTTTTGAAGTCTCATCAAAGGGATCAATTTTGTGGCCCTTGTTTGTACCTTTTCCAACCTTTCTATATCTTTCCTAAGGGACGGAGACCAAAACTGTATACAATACTCGAGTTGAGGTCTAACTAGTGAACTGTAAAGAGACATTACAATCTCTTTATTTCTAAATTAGAGAAAGAGAGAGAGAAAAAGAGAGAGAGAGAATTACTGTATATATACGAGTATATATGTATATATATTATAATGTAAAATTTCTTCATTTCTCTCTCTATCACACACACACACACACACACACACACACACACACACACACACACACACACACAAATATGAAAGAAAAAAGATAATTAAAAGTTGCGAGGTAGTAAAACTGCCCAACGAGCAAAATTATAAAAGATAAAAATTAAAAACGTAGGAAATGAACAGCTAAAGAAAAATAATGTTCATATCAAAATTAAGAAAATAGAAAATAATCAGATAACAAGAAGTAGAAGCGTAGAAAATACCATCTGTAAATACTACGCAAAAGGGTACTGTAGATATCGGGATGGGCAATGTATCTTTGCACATCCCACATTATGTAACACACATTACACCAGAGGATATTGCAAATTTGAAAAAAGTACAAATTCCACCATCTTACTGTCTGCAACACCTATGCAAGATATGGGAGGTGCAAATACGGACAAAAATGCCGTTACCACCACCCTCAAAGGAACATAACGGGTGAACAGGACAAACAAACATCAAAGAAGGGTACCAGTTTTTTAGACGTAGCCAACACAATTCAACTATTGAATACCAACCAACAAATACAAAGCCAACTAACAAATACAGGGATCCGAGACCAGTACAAAAGGCATACAGAAAGACATTACATGCGATATCGGGACAACTATTATCGAAACAGATAAAGAGAGGAAAATTCTTGGAGGATCACAAGGCAACGAAACCGGCACCACCATTGGAAAATGAATCGGAAACACAAGGATGTAAAAACGAAAGGGAACAAATAAAAATAATCATAGCCAACATTCAGGGCCTTAATAATCAAACCATTCCCCGGACAGAATTTTATACCTGAAAGGACTCGTGCAAGAAACCGGAGCAGATTTTGCATGCCTCACGGAAACCCATCTAAAGGACTGCCAGGTGAACTGTGAAAACTGTGAGTTCTGTATTGACAAAAAAGAAATACAAATTGACAACTATAACATCCTCCGTGCCGACAGAACAGTGAAACGTAAAGGAGGATGCGCTATTTTCACACGCGAAAGGCATATGGCAGAAATGACTATCAGTACCTCAAACAGCTACGTAGAATGTGTGGCAACAAAAGTTGAAAAATTAATATGGTACTAATTGTAATGTACATTGTACAGATCGCCGAACACGCCAACCTCAAAATTCTCAGATTCCATTACAGAGGTCAGAAACTGGGTAAAAGATCTGCACTCTCGAACCCCAACACAAGAAATAACAGAAAACACAAGAAAAAACAACTGCCTAGATTTGGTATTCACAAACAACAGCAACCTAATTGATAATGTAGAAATATCCACAGCTATAATATCGTATCACAACATTATAGAAATAACAACCAATATACATTAAAGCAACAGGAAAGAAAAGAACACGAACAACAGAAGGAAGCAAATTCGAAATTTTTAATTTTCACTCCAAAGCTATAAACTGGGAAGGTGTTGCATCCAGCATGGAAGTAATAGACTGTCAAAACATTTTCGAGGCCAAGACAACAGAAGAGATGCTAATGACTTTAGAGGAGAAGACGCTGGAAATTGTGGAGAGACATGTCCCAAAAATACAACAAAGAGGAAAGAGAAGCTGGTTCGAGAGACAAAAGAAGTTATTGTTCCGAAAGAGAAAAAGAGTGACTGCAAAATTAAGTAACTGTAAAGATAACAACATCAGAAAAATATTAAATGATAAACTGCAGAGAATCGATTGCGTCAAACAGGAACTAATTGAGAAGCACACAGAAAAAGAAGACGAGCAAGAGAAGCGATAAAGGTTAACTCATAGTACTTCTATAATTTTGCGAAAAGGAAGTCGAAAAACTATGCGACTATCGGACCTTTGAAAAACGAAGACAGTGCTTTATCTGACGAGCTAACAGAAGTATCTGAAATATTAATTAAGAGCTCAGTACGAATCATCTTTCAGTATCCCAAAAACTGACAAACTGATATGCGATAGAAAGGCGTTCTTTGAAGAACTACAAGCGGAAAGTATAACGGACTTCGACTTTACGACAAATGATATTACACAAGCTATAGGGAAACTAAAAGCACACTCAGCGGCAGGACCGGACAAATGGAATGCCACTCTAATCAAAAACTGCAAGAATGCAATCGCTGAGCCCCATATTGGATATGGAGACGATCACTAGACACGGGAGAAATATCGGGCATCCTGGGGAGCGCGAACATAGTCCCAATATATAAAGGAGGGGAACGATCTGGGCCAAAAACTATAGGCCAGTATCGCTTACATCTCATCTCACTAAAATATTTGAAAGAATAGTTAGACAGAAAATCTATAACTCTTTGGAAACATAGAAAAATTAAATGATAACCAACATGGGTTTCGGTCAGGTAGATCATGCCTATCACAACGAATGGAACACTACAACAACATTATTGATGCACTTGAAAGTAATGAAAACTATGATGTAATATACACAGACTTTGCCAAAGCGTTCGACAAGTGTGACCATGGAATCATAATCGATACACTGAAATATATGGGAATAACAGAAAAAGTAGGGAAATGGATATATAATTTCCTTAGTGAGCGGCGGCAAGTCGTTACAGTACAAGGAGTATCTTCATCAGAATCAGAGGTCCTCAGCTCAGTACCACAAGGAACAGTATCAGCTTCACTACTCTTCATATTCATGCTAACTGACATAGTTGAGGGCGTTACCTGAGACAGCACAGTAACATCCTTTGCCGATGACACAAAGATCAGTAGAAAAATAAGAAACCCAGAAGATATAGGATCTCTACAAACCGACATGAACAGAATCTACAAGTGGGCGGAAGACAACAATATGAAGTTTAACACTGATAAATTTCAGCTATTAAGGTACGGAAAAAGAGAAGACCTAAAATCCATGGAATATTATACCCCAAATGGACAGGAAATTCAGAGAAATTCTAGAGCAAAAGATTTAGGGGTTGTAATGACTGATGGTGCGAAATTTGAGACAAAATAAGATAGCAGTAAACAGAGCAAAGAGAATAACTGGGCAGATATTGAAAACCTTTAAACGAAGGGATAGGAATATAATGATTCCTCTACTGAAAACACTGATCATACCCAAATTGGAATACTGCTTAGTCCTAACATATCCATGTAAAAAAGAAGACATTAGACAGCTAGAAGGGATTCAGAGAAGCTTCACAGCCAAGATCAATGGATGCAAAGAACTAGATTACTGGGAAAGGTTACGCAAAATTAAACCTATATTCACTGGAAAGGAGAAGAGACACACACCATTATTTACACTTGGAAAATAATGGAGAAACTAGTCCCTAATCTTACTCTGAACCCCGTAACTCCCCAAACAACAGTGGAAAGTAGAAAAGGAAGACTCTGTCGTGTTCCCAAATTAAAGGCTAGACAGGGAACATCCTTAACTCTGAAAGAAAATAGTTTTGTTGTGAGAGGACCAAAACTGTTTAATCAGCTGCCCAAAGACCTGAGGAACACCAGTGGTTTAGCGGTGGACATTTTCAAAAGAAGATTAGACGCCTGGCTCAGAACAATCCCCGATGAGCCGGGTGTACCTGGCTATATGAGGTGGAGAGTACAAGAAACCAACTCACTACTTCACCAGGCCAACTCGAGAGGAGGGCAACAAGCTTGACCTTCGTGAAATGAGGAATCATCGCACGAAACATTTGAAAGATTGAAAGGTATATATACTGTATATACTTACTTACTTTGTGTTACTTTGTGAGAGTTCGAACGACGGTTCAGGATCGACCTGCGGTCGACCCCTTTGCAGCATCACGCCTCATGTGCAGGATTTGGTGAAGGAGGCAATTGCTGTCTGATCTCCTCCTGCCCTCGTAGCCAGCCACGCATGGCTGGTCAGGGACTTTGCACAGGAATCTGTCCAGACTGGTTCTTGAAGTTATTCAGGTCGGTGTGCTGGAGACTCCTTACTTCTCTCGGTAGAGCATTGAAAAGCTTTGGGCCTCGTATTCTGAGGGTATTTTCCATCCTCGTTTTCCGTGGCCGGTCGATTCGCCGACGGACGTTTTGCCGACAGACATTTTGCCAACGGACGTTTCGCCGAACGGACGATTCACCGAACGGACGATTCACCGAATGGACTGTCATTAATATTTCTATGACAAAATACACACGTTGCCTATCTTAACCTGGACACTCAATTCAAAAGACATGAGTGTTTTAGCACTTGGTGAACTTATTTTTATATTATATTACATTTCATTTGGAAGACATGAACCCACTTGGGTGAAGGGGTCTGTCAAGTTTATTCAAGGTTATTCAGTTGAACTCCAAATCTAAATTCCATGACTCTTTATTCGGAGCTATTGAAGAATAGGGACCCCAGCCTTCTTTAGTTAGGCTTGTAAGGCTAACTAACGAAAATATCACAACCTAACCTAACCAATCGTTAGGTTAACTGTACGCCCTTGACGATTGGCTAGGTTAGGTCATGATATTTTCGTTAGTTAGCCTTATAAAGCTAACTAAAGAAGGCTGGGGTCCCTATTCTTCAATAGCTCCGAATAAAGAGTTATGGAATTTAGATTTGGAGTTCAACTGAATAACCTTGAATAAACTTGACAG
>JAJOZX010002921.1:505000-517500 GCA_023014485.1 Bathynomus jamesi | reverse complement strand
AGTGCCTTAGTGATATATATGTCACAGCCTAAATAATCATAAAGAAATAAGCAGGCAAATAAAAAAAACCCAAATATATATATATATATATATATATATATATATATATATATATATATATATATATATATATAAAAAGACACTTTTAGCACTTTGGCCGACCTTCAATATAAATTCAAATGGCTTGTTTATGGAACAGGTCACAAAAGAATAAAGAAATAAAAATAAATATAAATATTGTAAGTGGAGTCTACAAATTCAAGCTCAAAAGGGAAGTTTTACAATCAATTTAATAGATGCCAAATTGATATATATGTCACAAAGAAATAAAGAAATAAACCAAAAAAAAAATTATTATTAAAAAAAATAATAAAAATAATAATAAATTGAAATATAAATTTTAAGAGAGGCACACCAATTTATAGGGAAAAATTACCACATATGCATATTATAGTCACAAACGAATAAAAAAGTACAAGTAAATATAAATTGGAAAACAAAATGATGCCTAGATGATATATAAAGAACAATAAATATATATACAACATATATACGGTATATATACGAAATATAAACGCAATATACAGAATATATATATTATATATATATATATATATGCATAAGGGAAAAAAATTACCAAATTTGTTTTTATAATTATTGTCTGAAAAAACGGTAGGTCGCAAAAGAATAAAGAAATAAAAATAAATATAAATTGAAAAAATTACAAATAATCACGTACACATGAATACCCGCATAACCAAATATATACATATACACACATATATACAAACACACACACACACACACACTATATATATATACACATACAAGCTTGACCATCGCGAAATGAGAAATCATCGCGCAGAACCTTTGTGAGGTTGTAAGGTAAGGTAAGGTACATACAAATATATATATATATATATATATATACATTTAACTGCATACATACATACATACATACATATACACACATATACATACAAACACATTTAACTGCAATGACCACACACATACTCACATACACATACATACATACACATACACGCATACAGCAAAAAATTGAAAAATAAAATTGTAAGAGAAACAAAAGACAAAAAAATTTTTACCAAAGATTTAACAACCTGCCCTTTTTGTTTAAATCCATTCTGAAGGAATTCAGAGCAACGGGATCGAGTTGAAACAAACCTTTACTCATGTTAAGGTTATTTGTAAGTTGAATTATAGCCGACTCAAGAATATTTCTATTAACAATGTTGCTAGAGTGAAACAAAACTGAAACATTATTCCAATCAATAAAATGGGATAACTGACAAATGGACAAAAAGGGCACTGGACAACTGTCCCGTTCTAACGGAATATTGATGCTGTTTTACACGCGTTTGCAAATCCTTTCCCGTCTGACCTATGTAAAAGGAATCACATTGCTTACACCCAATTTTATAGATAATGCCTAAATTATTGGTAGGGCTATTTTTACTATGATGTTTTTCACAATATTGTTATATGAAAAAACTACACTGATATCCAAAAGTTTAAGTACATTAGCAATGCCTAAGAAGCCCGGGAAAAATGGAAGTACTAAAATATTCTTTGACAAGGTGCGAGTGTTATTATTCACACGATAGAAGGTTCGTTTAGCCTTATTAAGACAAGATTCCATGAACGCAGATGGGTAACACAACTCACTTCCAATACCGTTGATATTTTCCAATTCGGCATCGATGTATTCCGGACTGGCGATCCTAAGAGCGCGGAGAAACATTGAGGAAAATATGGCCTTTTTAATAGGGGTGTCATGTCCAGAGTAAAAGTGTACGTAGGACAAATTGTTTTTTTTTTTCCGATAGATACTAAACTTAAAACCCGGGCTATCCCTATGAACACGCACATCCAAAAACGGGATTGAGTTGTCTTGTTCCCTTCTAAAGTAAATTTAATGGAGGGGACTTGGTCATTTAACTGAAGGAGGAAGTCATCCAGGTCACGATTCATGGGCCAGATACACAAAATATCGTCGACGTACCGCAACCAAGGGATGCCAACCCCCAGGATTCTCGGAATGTAAGTAATTTCAAAAAATTCCATATAAATATTGGAGAGAAGGGCGACAAAGGGTTGCCCATGGCCATCCCAAAAACTTGTTGATAATGCTCGCCATATTTTCCTCAATGTTTCTCCGCGCTCTTAGGATCGCCAGTCCGGAATACATCGATGCGAATTGGAAAATATCAACGGTATTGGAAGTGAGTTGTGTTACCATCTGCGTTCATGGAATCTTGTCTTAATAAGGCTAAACGAACCTTCTATCGTGTGAATAATAACACTCGCACCTTGTCAAGAATATTTTAGTACTTCCATTTTTCCCGGGCTTCTTAGGCATTGCTAATGTACTTAAACTTTTGGATATCAGTGTAGTTTTTTCATATAACAATATTGTGAAAAACATCATAGTAAAAAATAGCCTACCAATAATTTAGGCATTATCTATAAAATTGGGTGTAAGCAATGTGATTCCTTTACATAGGTCAGACGGGAAAGGATTTGCAAACGCGTGTAAAACAGCATCAATATTCCGTTAGAACGGGACAGTTGTCCAGTGCCCTTTTTGTCCATTTGTCAGAGTTATCCCATTGTATTGATTGGAATAATGTTTCAGTTTTGTTTCACTCTAGCAACATTGTTAATAGAAATTCTTGAGTCGGCTATAATTCAACTTACAAATAACCTTAACATGAGTAAAGGTCTGTTTCAACTCGATCCCGTTGCTCTGAATTCCTTCAGAATGGATTTAAACAAAAAGGGCAGGTTGTTAAATCTTTGGTAAAATTTGTTTGTCTTTTGTTCTCTTACAATTTTATTTTTCAATTTTTTGCTGTATGGGTGTATGTGTATGTATGTATGTGTATGTGAGTATGTGTGTGGTCATTGCAGTTAAATGTGTTTGTATGTATATGTGTATGTATGTATGCAGTTAAATGTGTATGTATATATATATATATATATATATGTGTATGTACCTTACCTTACCTTACAACCTCACAAAGGTTCTGCGCGATGATTTCTCATTTCGCGATGGTCAAGCTTGTATGTGTATATATAATATGTGTGTGTGTGTGTGTTTGTATATGTGTGTATATGTATATATATTTGGTTATGCGGTATTCATGTGTACGTGTATTATTTGTAATTTTTTCAATTTATATTTATTTTTATTTCTTTATTCTTTTGCGACTACCGTTTTTTCAGACAATAATTATAAAACAAATTTGGTAATTTTTTTCCCTTATGCATATTATATATATATATATATATATATATATATATTCTGTATATATTGCGTTTATATTTCGTATATATACCGTATATGTTGTATATATATTTTATGTTCTTTATATATCATCTAGGCATCATTTTGTTTTCCAATTTATATTTACTTGTACTTTTTTATTCGTTTGTGACTATAATATGCATATGTGGTAATTTTCCCTTATAAATTGGTGTGCCTCTCTTAAAATTTATCTTTCAATTTATTATTATTATTTTTTATTATTTTTTTAATTATTAATTTTTTTTTTTGGTTTATTTCTTTATTTCTTTGTGACATATATATCAATTTGGCATCTATTAAATTGATTGTAAACTTCCCTTTTGAGCTTGAATTTGTAGACTCCACTTACAATATTTATATTTATTTTTATTTCTTTATTCTTTTGTGACCTGTTCCATAAACAAGCCATTTGAATTTATATTGAAGGTCGGCCAAAGTGCTAAAGTGTCTTTTTATAATATATATATATATATATATTATGTATGTATATATATTTGTGTTTTTTTTTATTTGCCTGTTTATTTCTTATGATTATTTAGGCTGTGACATATATCACTAAGGCACTATTTGGTAATTAATTTTTCTCAATTTATATTTATATTTATTTTTATTTCTTTATTCTTTTGTGACCTGTTTCATAAACTATAAATGTTTGCTCCTCCCACAATTTTTTCTATGCTTACTATATATATGTATATGTATATATATATATATATATGTATATGTATATATATATGAATATGTATGTATGTATGTTTATTTTTGTAACCTATATATTGCCTTGATCTGTCCTTTCACTCCAGTGTTCCTGAGGATGTCATTAGACGAAAGCGCTTGAGCACCCCTTTGTGTTTCTTTTTTCCTTCGTGGTTTTATTTCATCATATATATATATATATATATATATATATATATATATATATATATATATATATATATATATATTAGTGATGTAGCGGATGTCATTTTTTTCACATCCGCGGATGCGGATGTTTGATTTCAACATCCGCGGATGTCTACATTTTCGTTATTTTTAGGATATATTCGAGATTTGTTGTGTTTAACGTATATAATAAGTTATTATATAGAGAGAGAGAGCTGTAGCTATAATGTAGTATAATTGATTAATTGTACAATAATTGCTGTACTTTTCTCTGAACATATAAAATAATATCAAGCATCTAACTAATATAGAAATCAATTAGTGAATTCGTCTGCAAATAAATTCGTTATATTTTGTTGAGTTTCAGCCACAATTAGAAACATAATTGTGTTACCAGGATGCGGGACGTGAACCCAACTCAATGCACCCCCACCGACCTCTTTCCCCAACCTCCACCCTTATAGAAAGAGATCTTTAATTAGCTTGATAACTATTTATATTAAGTTTAAAGTTTTATTAGGCATATTTATAAATGAGTAATTAAAATAAAGTAAACTAAGATGTTCATCGTTTAATGTTCAAACTTAATTATAGGAAGGTTATGCTTAAGGCATTAATTTTTTCTGCCTTTCTGCTGCCAGTCTGTTTCTCTTTTCATCATATATTAATCCAGCACTGCTAAATAATCTCTCGCTTGGTACGTTTGTTGGAGGACAGGCTAAATGTTTCCTTGCAAGTTTACTCGAGTATGGATAGATATTCTGCGTATTTTCCACCAACTAATAGGATTCACATGCAGCAGCGTTTTTTTTGGTGATAGCTCTCGATCATTTTTACTACATCTTTGACATCGCGTAGGTCTCGTCATTGCTGCTTGACTCAAGAAACTGAGAGACAGATCTGTGATAGATTTGCTTGTTGAAGGTGTTGGTTCTGTCACTGAAACTTTTATTCTTTTGGTGGGTGGCGAAGCGACAGATTCAAGAGATTGAAGCTCTTCAACTGCTTTGCCAAGTGATGATTTAACTCGTTCTAATGTACTAGGTGAAAATAACTTAGCTTTGTAACGTGGATCTAAGTAGGTTGCAAGAGAGTAACTTCATACAAGAACAGCTCTCGTCTTGTCGCTTGCATCACTTTTGCGCACAATGAACTAGTTCTATTAATATAGTAGAATTTTAATTTCCCCGCTTATTAATGGCATTTTATCTCAACGGTCCACATCCGCACGACATCCGCAGTCCAAAGTGCGGATGCGGGTGCGAGAAAATGTGCGGATGTTCCGCGGATGCGGATGTGACCTACATCACTAATATATATATATATGGGGTCGACTGCAGGTCGATCCTGAACCATCGTTCAAACTCACCTAAAGTAACCTGAAGTAAGTCAGTATATATATATATATATATATATGCAGTAAACCCTCGTCCAACACGGGGGTTAGGTTCCTCGAGAACAGCGCGTTAGGTAAATCCGCGTTGGACAAACTTAATAGGGGGTGTTTATAAAGTCCCTATCTATTTCAGTGAAAACATAGCAAAAATGGTAAAATTCAGTAACAATATAATAGAAGACATACATTTAATGAATACTTAAGCATATGATTCTACATGGGCACCATCACTATCTCTACAGAGTTTGAATCTGTCAGCAGCATTGCGAAACACATTTTGGAGCATGACAGGGGTTATTTTTGTAACTGCTGTTACGATACGAGCACGTAAATCTTGCAGATCTATAACCCTCGTTTGATAGATGTTTGATTTGATGAAACCCCATGCAAAGAAATTCAAGGGTGTTAGGTCAGGAGATCGAGCCGCCCAGGGCCTGTTGCCTCCACGTCCGATCCACCGATTTGGAAATCGTTCATTTAGGTACTCCCGAACAATGGTTACGTAATGACAAGGTGGCTCCATCTTGTTGAAAGACGACGGTGTTTAAAATGCCATCTGAATGAAGCTGGGACATTTACGTGCTCGTATCGTAACAGCAGTTACAAAAATAACCCCTGTCATGCTCCAAAATGTGTTTCGCAATACTACTGACAGATTCGAACTCTGTAGAGATGCTGATGGTGCTCATGTAGAATCATATGCTTAAGTATTCATTAAATGTATGCCTTATATTATATTGTTATTGAATTTTACCCTTTTTGCTACGTTTTTACTGAAATAGATAGGGGCTTTATAAACACTCTGTACCTTATAGGATAAATGGGGATACGTGAACGCGGCCTCGTAAAGTCTCCCATTAATACTTAGATACGTAGATTTTTTATTCACACATGTATGAATTTCCCTACCTATACTGTATATGAAATAAGAGCATAATAAAATCATAAACAATGATATTTACATATGATAAGTAAAAATATATTAAATGAAAATAGCACGCATCTTTTCTTCACTCTTTCGGATGGTACGTATGGTAGACTCATTCACGTGATACTCGCGGCCAAGTGATGTTATGTTATGTTATGTTATGTTCATACCACCACGCAACTTATCTAGAATCTTTACTTTTTTTCGGCTAATATCATAACCTTACGACTTTTCTTCTCTCCACTATCACTTGCAGATGCTTTACGTTTTGATGCCATTCTGCTGTATAAACGTAATAGCAAAACAACGGCAAAATACGACAAAAACAATCCAACACAACTCCACTGAACTTAACGCGGTAGCGGAACTGAGACAAAGGGTGATGCGAGGGGTGACGCGAGAGGGAGGAGATGCGGGAGTGTTGAAGAGTGTAGGAGAAAACATTAGAACGCGCATTGGCACGCGTACAGTACTACTGTATTAGGGCGTGTTTGGCGGGCCGTGTATAATCAAATTTCCCGTTTTCGGCAAATAATTGTTGCAGTTATTTTTCCGTGTATAAGCAAATTCGCGCTGGGCAAATTAGTGGTGAAAGATATACTTTCCAACAAGATGGAGCCCATGCTCAGAGCACACCAAACTGCCACATTCCTTGAGAACGAAACACTGGATTCTATCGAACCCAATATGTGGCCGGCTAGTAGCCCCGATCTTTCACCACTAGATTATGGTGTTTGGGAAGCCCTGAAGTCCAAAGTTTACATCCCTGGTACCAATATAAGAGACATAGATGAACTACGCGAAAGAATTCTGCTCGGTTGGGAGAAGGTGTCTCAATGATATGTAAACAGGTGTATTGATCAGTGGCGTCCACGTTTGGAGGCCTGCGTTGAGCAGGAAAGGGGACACATCGAGCAACTTCTCAATTAAAACGAACAACATACTAAGATAAGCATCTATGAAGTTTGGGAGCTCTAGTCCCCTTACTTTTTTTAATATGACGGTTTACCTCTAAGGGGTCACTTTTTTTTACCCACCCTGTATATATCCTACCAGGACTCGAACCTGGTCTCCTCTGACTCAGAGACTAATAAGAGTTGACATTTCACAATCCGAAGAAACACAAAACGCTATCGCGTCCAGGGGTGTTTTACATGTTACCCTCTTGCACTCGAGCCAATGAACAACATTTAATTCAAATCTATCTGGCAAACACAAGGGTACTGCTCATATATATATTATATATATATATGTGTGTGTGTGTGTGTGCGGAAGATAAAACAAATACAGGGTGTTCATAAAGTCACGCAAGTGAATATGATGAAGTGTACGTATGCATATTCACTTGCCTAACTTTATGAACACCTTGTAGAACTTACAAAAAAATGAAAAAAATTTCAATTAAAAAAACCGAAGATTACTTTAATCTATTATCTTTTTTTATATATAAGATTGTGTTAACTTATTATATTTATCTTTCGCTGGCAATTTTTGCCCTCTAACTTGATGTCGATGTTGGAAACATCGGAAGGTATTGTTGGAGAAGGCGTATTTCATCTTTAAAATCCGCAGTAATATTGTCAATGTTGATGAAACAATTATCTCAAATTTTTCCTCATGCAAAGAGTTCAAAGTTAAGAATATCTTTTTGTATAATATTAGACCGTAACTTGAAAGCAATTCAGAGTTCTTTATATACAAATATATAAAAGAAAAATTATTAATAACTATCGTTATTATCTGTTAATATATTTATCTATCTATCTATCTATCTATCTATCTATCTATCTATCTATCTATATAAACCCTGAACCTTGATTTTGGTTTTCTTCTTCTATAGGGGGGGGGGGCGCGCTTTTGCGGGTATTGGCGGCCCTTGGCCCCTCTTCCTGCACATGTGGCTACGATGGCAGGAGGAGATCAGACAGCAATTCCCTCCTTCACCAAATCCCGCAAATGAGGCGGGATGCTGCAGACGGGTCGACCACAGCTTGATCGTGACCCGTCGTTCGAACTCGCATAAAGTATATATACACACTTCTTTCTTTGGCTATCCAGAGGGGATCCTCGGGTCTTTGGTAGCCTGTAACTCCTATAATACCTCTCTAGCTACCTCTCTAGCTACCTCTCTAGCTACCTCTCTAGCTACCTCTCTAGCTACCTCTCTAGCTACCTCTCTATCTATGTATAATTACAATAATTGGAAGAGCTATAAACTGGTACCGTTCAGGGTATGTTAATAGGGCCCATTGAGCTAACTCCCATACTATTATGATTAGCATCATCGAGAATCGAACCCTCAACCTCAGTGTCTTTACTTCCACAAACAGAAAAACGGTATTACCAACTGAGCAACAATGGCTGCCCTGATAATATCTTAAATGTACAGACGAAACGTAAAAATAAATATAATAAAAGTGATTTCCATTTTTGTATCTTGAAACAATGTTTTGAAAAAAGAATTTTACATTTGAAAGAATTATCATTAAAAACGTGGTTTTAAACGGGGGACAAAACATTAATAATAATGATAATAATGATGATAATGATAATAATGATAAAAATGATAATAATGATCTAGGTTAGAACTTTATTATATTATTAATAATAATTAATTGCTTTGGTAATTACTGTTCCAAGCAAATTTACTACACGTATGTTTGTTTTTACTGTAAAATATTTACAAAGGAACCAAAGAACAAATTGGAATGTTTTGCAAAAGTATTTCTCTATATTCCTCTCTCGTTTAATTGGAATTTATGCTCTTAGTAAATTATTATTATTATTATTATTATTATTACGCTATAAAGGGCTGAGAAGCTCCCCATCACACAGATGTTTCATATACAAAGTTTTACGTGTTCGAACCCAATGTTTGGTGAAAATTGTTTAAGGTACGATATATATATATATATATATATATCCACGCGAAGGATGCCCTCCAACATTCTTTTTTCAGGATTGTTCCATCTATCAAGTAAATCCTCGAAGGAGGAAGCCCGGAACAGCTGTTTGCCGAGTTCGTAAATAAAAAGAAATAAAATACAAAAATTTATTATTTCAATTTTTTGTTTTAAAGACAAAAATTGCATTCATAACTATTTTTTTTCCGACAGCTCCGGGACCCCATTAAAATTCCCCCCCCCCTCCTTTTTTTTATTATTATTTTAACTTCATATGAATAGTGTGCGAAATTTGTTAGTTTTTACATTGTAAATAAATTGGCGTAGTTCCCCTCTCGTGTCAAAAGACGTGTAATTGGTGTTGTTGATCAATTTTTTTACATTTGTCTATACATAATCATGCCTTAATTACATGTTATAGATTTTCTTTTTCTACTTTTTGTATAGAATAGGAAGTTGCCTTTTTGAGTTTTGTTAAATCAAATTGACGTTTGCGCAGGAGGTATTTTGTCTCTTTGAACTTTCTTAAATTAAATTGACTCTCGTGTGTATATATAATTATATTAACCTATCAATGGTTCCTCGCGGAGGTCAAGCTGGTGGCCCACCCCCAATCTCTAAATCGCTCTGACTTGATATAAAAGAAAATTGCTTTCTTGATTTCTCCATTTCACATAGCCAGGTACACCCGCTCATTTTGGATTGTTCTTAACTAAGTGCCTTCTTTTGAAGACTTTAACATGAATACCAGTCGTATTTCTAATGTCGTTTAGTAATGGTTACGTAGTCTTAGCTCTGTAAACAAAGCCATTTTCCTTCGGCATTGAGGATATTGAGAGAGAGAGAGAGAGAGAGAGAGAGAGAGAGAGAGAGAGAGAATGCTAATAGCCTTAAAATAAAAGGCTTTGTGAATGTATTTTCAAGTTTTAAACCTATTTCAAGGAAGTGAACAGAGGAAATTTGATATAATAGGGGAAACATATGCAAAATAAGCGAGAATGAGATGCGTGTGTGTCTGTAATTATGTTAATTGCAGTTATACAGAAACTATATTAATACAAAAGAGCCAATTTCGCAGTCACTCACAGTAAATGACAGCATGAAAATGAAAGCTGACAGGGAAATTAAGGTTGAAATTATTAACTGTGCATACATCGCCACTTACGTATAAAAGCTTATTTTCTATTTTGATGTTGCTGTATATTGTGTAGACGCAAATGCATTTGCTGTGTATATAATTTCATTTCCCTTTTCAACACACAACACACACACACACACACACACACATATATACTTGCATTTTACATGTGATCATACATTGATCATTCAGTGTATATAAATAGTATTTTCAATGAAAAGGGGCCAAAACTGTCTTCAGGAAGGAAATTCAGATATTAATATAAGATGAATACTGACATTAAAAACAGTTTAAGGTTTCATTTTCCTAAAATTCGAAATTATATAAAATTATATATATATTATTATAATTTTAGATAAAATTATGTACATTATATAACCTATCATCAAATTATATATAAAAATTCAAGACGAGAATTGAAGGAAAATTTGCATGGCGACATTACAGTATATATACAGCAAAATTAATTTTAAATGCTTATATTTATTCAATACTGTAATATGTTGTAATTATTTAACTCTATTTTGCATTCAACATCCTGAAAGTGAAGTTGACAGTTGATTAAGTATTTCGTATCATACTTAACATTTTAAAAGGATGAAATAAGTGTGATAATATTTCAGCCTTTCGGCTGTTTGTATAAAGTGTGATACAAAATTTTTAGCCAATTATATCGAAGCTTCTCTCCCACTTCGTTTATGCCCTAAATTCTATTATAAAAATCGTTGATTATAATAATAATGTCTCGTATATTTAGTAGCATTTGAAAGATATAATTCAGTTTAAATTGATTACGAATTTGGTTTTACGTTTCACTAGAAACATACAATTCAATGTACATTTGTTATGAATTCGGTTTTACGTTTCAACCAGAACGTATAAATTTTACGAACTTTCAATTTCGTTAAAGATTTTAATTCGCTTCAATTTACTTTACACACATATACACACACACACAGCGTTTACAAGGATAAGTATATTTTACTATAACAATACAGCTGGTGTATGCAATTGTAAACTGTATCTAGCGAGCGTACACGCTTTACAGGCGTGTAAATCATAACCGCACTGCAAATACGAGCATTATAGACTTTTGACTCACCCTGTATATGTACATTGAATTATACACTTGAAATTCTACTAAAAGGGAATACAGAAGATAATCAAACGTTCAATATAGTTTAAAAAAGCATGTATGTATCTGGAGCGAGCAAACTACTAAAAAACCTGAAAATCTACAGTAATTTCACTAATGATTAGATACATTTTTAATACATCGTCCTGAACTTCAAATACATTTTTTTTACATCATATGTATTTTCACTAAATGTAAAAGAAGAAAAAGGTGAAGGTTTTCGAATGAGAATTTTTGTTTTTTCAATTTTTATACCGATCAGGTGAAAAAAAAATGAGAGAAAAAACAACTTTTTTAGATGTGAAAAATTTCATTTCGATTGAAATCTGCAACAATGCGAACCTTTTTCATGAAAGAGTTTGCGACTTCTATCGATGTAAAAATATAAACATTTATAAACACACACACACACACACACACACATATTTTATGTGAGAGGACCAAGACTGTTTAATGAGCTGCCCAAAGACCTAAGGAACACGAGTATGTTGCGGTGAACATCTTCAAACAAGATTAGACGCTGGCTCAGAACATTCCCGATGAGGCGGGTACCTGGCTATGTGAGGTGGAGAGTACAAGAAACAAACTCACTACTTCACCAGGCCAACTCGAGAGGAGGAGCGACAAGCTTGACCTTCGTGAAATGAGGAATCATCGCACGGAACATTTGAAAGGTTGAAAGGTATATAATTATATACAGTGTGTCCGTAAAGTCATGGTGGGATTTTAAATAGCTATATTATTGCAACGAAACATGATAATGAGATGAAACAATGCCAAATTTAAGAAC